>WYDI02024008.1:0-37508 GCA_009867235.2 Psittacus erithacus | reverse complement strand
CGCCGCCGGGGCCCGGCACCGCCGCCACCAGCACCGGGCCCCGCAACGCTGCTGCCGCCGCCGCCGGTGAGTACCCGCCGCAGGCTCCGACACCGGCCCCGGTACCGGTACCGGAACCAGACCCGGCCCCGGGGCAGGGCGCGCTCCGCACCGCACCGCGCCGTGCGGGGCCGGGTCCGTCTGTATCGCACCCCCCCAGTCCCCTCCCGGAGCGGGCCGGGCCGGGCTGTGCTCCCCGTTGCACAACGGGGGTGCGTGCGGGTGTCCGTGCTCGCCCCCCCGGTGCCGCTGCGGGGTGCGCGTACGCGCATGGCCCGCTGTTGTCTTGCAGCGCCTGTGCTTGTGCATCCCCCGGTGCTCTGCAGCGTGGCTGTACATGTGCATATGTGTGTGCGTGTGTGTCTGTGTGTGTCGGCCCCATTGTGTCACCTTGTGCGTGCCCCCCCGTTGCGCTGCGGGCTGTGTTTGTGTGTACACACACACCCCCTCTCATTGCGCTGCAGCACCTGCGTGTTTACTACTCATGCAGTGGGCTGCTGGGGGTTTGTGCACTCCACTGCGGGTAACTGGGGGTGCTGGAGGGGGGTACAAACCCCCTGTGTGGTGTGGGACACATGCCAGCGTGTCCCTGCAGGGTGCCCGATGTTAGATGCCCTATGTTTGGTACTCCATGTTGGGTATCTAATGATGGGTGTCCAATGATGGATGCTTCACGATGGGTGCCCCAGCACCTGCAGTGAAGCTCCTTGGCACTGACCCTGCTTCCAGGGAGAAACCAGGAGCCTGGGCCTTTCTTGCACCGCTGGGGAATTGCATCCAAAGCCATTATCCCAGTTCACCATTAACCGCATCACCGCCGGGGCCGCCGGCGCTGGCGCCTGGGTCCCTTTTAGGAGGCACACGGGGTGGGTGGGTGTCCTTGCATCAAGCTGCTGTGCTGGGGGCGGCGTGGGCTTGTGGTGCCTGCGGCTGCCACGGTGCCTGCCTGCATGTTCATTTGCCTGGAGAGGAATATATAGAGCAGCGGGTGAGGGCTGGGACGTGCGGCCAGGAATAGTGTGGTTTCCAGCCGGGCTGTGAGATGCAAATCGTCTGGTCAAGAGCTAAACTTAGGGCAATTACAGAAGAGCGTGGGCCCATGGAGGGTGAGCAAGGGCACACGGGAGCTGTGCTTCTGCACCCTGGGCTGACCCAGGGCCCCTGGTGGTGGGGAGCCCCCATCCAGC
The DNA here is from genome assembly GCA_009867235.2 of Psittacus erithacus. Taxonomy (NCBI): domain Eukaryota; kingdom Metazoa; phylum Chordata; class Aves; order Psittaciformes; family Psittacidae; genus Psittacus; species Psittacus erithacus. The sequence goes on along the minus strand of WYDI02024008.1, from coordinate 36,282 downwards.
AGCTCCCATCACCCTGTGCCCCATAAGCAATCAGGCGTTCCCGCAGAGCCTGCGCCAGCCCTGAACTTTGCTCGCTGATGTGCTGTGCTCAGCCCATCGCCTCTGTCATGGGCTGGGCCGTGATGGGCTCTGACTGTAAATCCGGGGCCAGAAAAGGGCTATGGGGGTGACACAGGCGCAGTGGTGAGGGGCTGTGACCTGCCTGTCCTCCCCCCCGAGCTGCTCACTGAACTGTGTCCCACTTAGCTCCCACCCAGCAGAGCCTGGCAGTGATTGCTGCCCCTTCACCTCTGTTTTGTAAGGACTCTTTGGGCCGGTTTATTGCCTGGCTTTGGGGCGAGGCGGGTGCCTGCATCCCACGCGTAGACCCTATGTACCCTCCTGGCCTCCACCACTAGCCTATGGCGATGCTGGCTGGGTCGCTCTTGCTGCTGGAAGTGGGGTTCCCACAGCAGAACCCAAACCCCCACTTTGAAGGCAGTCTAGCAGCACATCCCAGCTGTGGCTGGGGTAAATCCAGGGTTGTTTTCCTCCTGCGTTGTCCATAAGGGCAGGCAGTGCGGAAGGACTTGGAAACCCCCTAAATTTCCTGGTTTGCTGGAAAACTTGTGTCCGGCAAGGAGGCGAGGAGCCATGGCGCGGGTCATCCTGTATGGGAGCTGGGCTGGCCGCTCAGCATCACTGTCACCAGCGCCCACTCCCTGGCACAGCATTGTCCATGCCCCAGCATGGTGTGTCCGAGGAGGTGACAGCCACTGTGCTCCTGTGCCGGCATCGCAGCAGGGAGCAGGGCAGGAGACTGGGAAACTTGCAGTGCAGGTCCCTGCGCGAGGAGCGTGTCGGACCAGATTGCGTCTGGAGCAGGGAAGGAGTGGCTGGAGTTTCAGTGAACGCCTTCCTCCTGCATGAACCTCCCCAGCAGGGTCATGGGGGGGCTCATGGCCATGATGGGAGGATAAAGGGGAAGCTTCACCCCCCCCTAGGTCCCACTTGGGTGGCATAAGGAGGGGGTTTGGGTTTGGGAGCCTGGAGCTGGGTCTCCTTTTCTGGCCCCAGGCCCTTGCAGGGTGACATCCCTGTGCCCTGCCAGCCAGGGTGTCACAGCAGCGTCCTTGCGTGCAGTCCCCGGTGCCTCTCCCTCCCCTCTCATGGCTCATACACGGCACTGCCCCGATCACGCCTGGCGATGGGTAATCCCGGGATGACTCAGGGAAGGCGCCTTGGGTCTGATTCAGGAGCAAGGAGACGCTCAGCAGCCGCCTCCTGCTCGAGGCGTTGGGCTGCACCCATCCGGTATCCCCGGTGTGTGCGTGCCACGGGTGGGAGGCTCCTTGAGGAACAGGGAGCACATCACTGCAACATCCCTCTTGGGCTGGGGATGCTGGGGTCTTCACCTGGGGGTCCCCCCTGCCCCATTCCTGCCAGCAGTGGCTTTGTGTGGGGCTCATGCGGCCGGGCTGCTGCCTGATTAGGGATGCAGATGGTAACGCTTGTTCCCCCTTTTTGTTGAGCATACAAAGGCCGGGAGGGAGCGTGTGTGCAGGGGGGAGAAACCACCGAGGACAAAGAGAGTGCTGGCCGCCTGCCTCCAGCGCCTCGGCTCTAACCAGCACCGTCCCAGCGAGCAGCTCTGCTCCCAAGGGTCCCTCCCGTGGACCATGGAAGGGGTCCCAGCATCCCCCTTCCTGCCATCGGGTGAGCGCAGGGTGCAGCCCTTTCTGGATCCCCCAGGGCACCCCACTTTGGGCATGCCCAGGCAGTGGGTACTGGTGGCATGGAGGGGGAGCAGGGACAGCTGAGGGTTGTTCTCTCCCTGCCATTGTCTGTGCTGAGGCCCCACCATCACTATGGAGGAGCTGGTGGGGAGCCCATCACGGCATGGATTTGGGGCCCTTTGCTGGCAGGAGCTGTGCCATTCCCAGGCTCGGGTCAGCAATCGCCCCGCAGCCGGTGTTTCTGGGAAAGGAGAAAGGAGCTGGCTTGGTTTCCCGTGTCTTGGGGTGCTGCCCAGCCCAGATCCTGGCCCTGAGAATAGGGAAAGCCTCAGGTACTGCAGGGAAGGGCAGAACAGAGAGCCCTGGGGCTGAGTTGTGTGGACAGAGCCATGGCAGCCCCTGTGGCCATGGGCTGGGGGCTCTGAGCTGGTGAATGCAGCCACCCAGCCGTGCTCCCTGCCTGACCTTGTCCCTCCGACTGTTTCCCTCTGCCTGGGTTGGATCCTGTATCTGCCGTGGCTTGCAGAGCTCTGCCCTCACCTGCCCTGTGGCTGGGGCTCTCCTGGGCGCGTGTGCTCCTGCCCCAGCCCGAGGGGCAGCAGGGTTCAGGCAATCCCTGAATCCATGTGGCTTTGCCGAGGGGATGATGGGTTCCCTATGTCCCACTGGGTGCATTCAGGGACAGCAGGGACCATGTGGCCAGACAGTGGTGGTGATGCAGCACTGATGCTGTGCTGGATTCAAGGTGCAGCTTGGCACAGCATGGCATCCGCGCACCCCAGGGTGCCTACAGACCCTGCACTGCCAACATAGGCAGCACTGTCCCTCTCTATGGGTTTCCCAAACTTCATCCCCGCACCCATCAGAGCGCTTTAAAGCAGATGCTTCGAATACAGGGAGCTTTCCTGTTGTCCTTTGTGCTGAGGTTAAGTTCCTGTGCAGCTTCCTGCCCTGTTATATATAGCTGTCAGCCTGTCCTGCACCACACTGCCAGCCCACTGCTCCCCTTTGGAGTTGTTTATCCACACCCTGAGCGCTTGAGGGAGGTTGGGGGGGCACCAGTTGCCCCAGGGACAGATGGATCCCATAGCAGCCCCATGTGGGGCAAAGCTATGGGTGTCCCCATGGTTTTCCAGGGAGGGATCTGAGGTTTGCTCCAGGCCATGGTGTTGCCACTGGCTGGTTGCTCCCTCCCCTGCACGGGATGCCTGAATGAAAGGGCGACTGTTCCTGGAGGTTGCAGGCAGCGTCACGAGATTCTGCGTTGCTGGTGCTAAAATTAGACACTTATCAGTGTTTGGGAGGAATGTGATTTTACAGGTTCCTGTTTATTACAGCAGCCTTTGCTTAGGGCCGTGTTTCCGGCTCCTTCCCCGGTGGGGACACTGCCCATGGCTCTCCCCCATGGCTTTGTGGTGGCCAGGGCTGGGACAAGCAGCAGGGAGGCCTCTGTTTCTTCAACAAGGAGCTTTTTGAGCTGGTGGGCAGGACGGTGCCGCAGCCGGCAGGGATGGGTGGTTTTGCCTGCAGCATCCGTGTTGGTGGTAACCGCTGCAAATGCCACTGGGATGCCTCGCTCGCCTTCCTGCCCATGCTGCTCCAACACTGCTCCTAAGGTGCAGGACACGATGGGGGTCTTGCCTGCAGTCAGTCCCAGTGCTAGCATGGCGATAAATGGGGTACCAGGCTTCTGAGCTTCTTTTGAGGCATCCTTAGGGATACAGCACCACCATTGTTGCATTCCTAGGGCTTGGTGCCAGGCCAGGGCAAGGACCTGGTGACCAGGGCAGTCTCAGAGCCCCACAGTGCCCTGGGGATAGTGGGGATGCTGGGACATGGCCCAGGGCTGGGGGCCTCAGTGGGGTGGATTGAGGGGTGGTGGGGTGGGGGCTACCCATGCTGCTGTCTGATGGCATCCTTGCCTGTCTGTTCTTCTGCAGGCAGGCGGCTGTGCCGTGACCAGCACCCCTAACCCGGCACCCTCCACGGCGGTGAGCACGCCCCAAGCTTCCCTCCACCATGTTCAACCTAATGAAGAAGGACAAAGAGAAGGATGGGGCCCGGAAGGAGAAGAAGGAAAAGAAGGAGAAGAAGGAGCGGATGTCGGCGGCTGAGCTCAAGAGCCTGGAGGAGATGAGCATGCGCCGGGGCTTCTTCAACCTCAACCGTGCCTCCAAGCGGGACTCCAAGACCCGCCTGGAGATCTCCAACCCCATACCCATCAAGGTGGCCAGTGGCTCCGACCTGCATCTCACGGACATTGACTCTGACAGCAACCGGGGCAGCGTCATCTTGGATTCGGGCCACTTGAGCACGGCCAGCTCCAGCGACGACCTCAAGGTGGATGATGGCAACTTCAAGGGCTCGGTGCTGCAGCGAGCGGCCAAGTTCGGCTCCTTGGCCAAGCAGAACTCCCAGATGATCGTCAAACGCTTCTCCTTCTCGCAGAAGAGCCGGGATGAGAGCACCTCAGAGACATCCACCCCCTCCGAGCACTCAGCAGCACCCTCCCCGCAGGTCGAGGTGCGCACGCTGGAGACCCAACTCGCCAAGCAAGGGGTCCCTATGGGACACCCCTGTACCCCTCCTGCGGCATCCTTGCGTGCCAGGGTGCCGGAGCTCGTTGACAAGAGGTTCCCTGCCGAGCTGCGGCTGCCCGCCTTGGTGCCCCCGCAGCCTCCCGCCCCACGGCAGCTGGAGCTGCAGAGGCGCAACACGGGTGATTTCGGGTTCTCCCTGCGCCGCACCACCATGCTGGACCGGGCGCCCGATGGGCAGGTATACCGGCGCGTCGTGCACTTTGCCGAGCCCGGAGCCGGCACCAAAGACTTGGCCTTGGGGTTGGTGCCGGGGGACCGGCTGGTGGAAATCAACGGGAGGAATGTGGAGAGCAAATCCCGGGATGAGATCGTGGAGATGATCCGGCAATCCGGGGACACGGTGCAGCTGAAGGTGCAGCCCATCCTGGAGCTGAGCGAGCTGAGCCGCTGCTGGCTGCAGGGTGGCCAGGGAACACGCCGTGCTGCCTGGGATGTGAGTAGCGCCATCCTCACCATGGGCACTGTGTCCTGGGGGTCTGCTGGCCACCAGCATCCTTGCAGAGGGTATTTGGGTTGGCAAGGACTGTGTGGTGGATGCTGGGGCTGATCCAGCCAGGCGCGATGCAGGAGGTTGTGGGCTGGGATGCAGGAATGATGCCCAAGCACAGGGCAACAGGGTGGCTACAAGGACAGGTTGGTTCCAGTTTTGAACTGGCACCAGTAGGTTTTGCCCCCAGAATACTCAGTGTGCTGTTGGGTTTGGTTTTCCTCCTGCCCGAGGGGCTCCAAGAGAGCCCAGTTCTGCATCTAGTCTGTCCTTAGGGAGCACAGTCCGGCAGGGACGGGAGCTCTGCTCCTCGCTGCCATGAAATCCCTATTGCTGCTTTGCAGGAGTGGCACTGCCCCACTGCCCACATTGGCCTCTTCCCACTGGATCCCTCCCCAGGGACCATAGCAGGCAGTGTCATGTGCTGGGCGACAGGAGCTGCCGCCGGCCTGTGCAGCCCGTGCTGGTGCTGTATAAATAGAAACTTAATGGCTGGGTGACCCACATCTCTTGTGCGAGCTGCCTGGCTCTTCTGACCCTGCGAGACTCTCCCCCGTGACGCTGGGTTTGGGTCTGTTTAGGGTATTTTTAAGCCTCCCTTAGGGAGAGGAAGGTGCCTGTGTGTGCAGAGCAGGTCTCCTGCACCGGAGAGAGCTGTGCGGTGTGGTGAAGTGAGGGTGGCCACAGTGAGGTTGATGGGGCACCACAGGGCAATGCCATTGGGATAACCCTGAAGAGATAACGCTGTGGGGCTGGGGGACGTGTGCGTATTCACTTCTGGAGCCAGCGATGTGCTTGTGACCATTGAGAGCACAGTGCTGTGGCTGGGAACGGGGAAGAGGAGTTTCCAGTGCCCTTGGGGCTGCGGGGGAGAGGCTGCGCCGCACAGCCTTGTGCTGGGTCCTGGTGTGGTTACACAGCACCACTGCAGGAAAGCAGCCAGAGGGGTTGCATTAACCATATTGGTGGCATCTTCTATTGCCATCAGAGCGCAGGCACCTCCTGGTGCAGAATGCACCGAGGGAACATGATGGGGCTTTGCTGGTGATGGGGAGGCAAGGCTGCGGTGTGGGGTACAGTCAGGGGTCCCTCACCCAGTGCAAGGTGCCGGCACACAGGGAGGCCTGGCTCTCCCCCAGGCCCCGCTAAGCTCCCTGGAATGTTTCTGGTCCTAATTTAAATAAAAATGATCCCTTTTGAAACAGGAAATTATAGACATATTTTGGGCTTTTGGGCTCTGGAAGCCCCTCCCTGGCTGGAGTAGGGATGGTGCTGGGCTCCCTGCGTTCCATGGGGGATTTAACCCCGTCATCGGGGGCCGTGCTGAGCCGTCCTTATCCCTGTGGATCCGTGCTGAAGCCAGGCAGGGGCAGCACCGTGTCTGGGGGTGTTCTTGGTGGGCTCAGCCGGTGTCACGGCGTTGCTGTGACCAGGAGCAGGGTGAAAGCACGCTCCCTGTCCCGGCGCTGCTCCCGGCGTGGGGCAGCCGCGCTGGCTCAGCTCCATGCTCCTATTTATTTATTTACCGGTGAAATTCCTCTGGCAGAAGTATTCCAGAAACGCTTCCAGCGCTTTGGTGGGACCGCAGGCATGCGGCGGCCGCGCTGGCAGAGCCCTCGTGCCACGCTCAGCCCCGTGCCGCCGGCACCGTGGTTCCCAAAGGTCTGTGGGGCGAAGGGCCATGGTACCATGGTGCTGGCTCTGTGCCGGACCCTGTGCTCAACCGGGATGAGGTTTGGGGGGGAAATGAGGTGGGAACTGTGCTATTCCCATTGTGCCAAAGGCTCTTTCTCTATTTACCCACACTTCTTCCATCCGAAGTTCTCAGTTTGGCTTTTTTACCCTTATCATGGGGATGGTGCTGCTGGGGTGCCCCACTGTGGACGCTGAGGAGAGGGTTTGTATCCGGTGGGCTCAGCCGCAGGGACGTCTCTGCTGAAGTTCCTGGAGGAGGAACGATCGGAATTTGCTGGCCAGGCGGAAACGCAGCCACTGAACAGCCCAGTGGGAGCCAGGCTCCTTCCTGGCGCGTGGCTCCATGGGGTGCTTGGGACCCCATGGGAAGGCAGGGCCGTGTTGTGTTTGCCCATGGGTTTGGCTCTCCCGGTCAAGCTGGGACCCCCTGCTCCCTCTGGAAGTGTTCTTTAGCTCAGGGCGCATCTGTGTCATGGAGGGACCTGCTCAGGCACTGACTGAGGTCCCCTCCATGCCCATGCCCATCAGTCACCGCTGCTCCGTGCCTCCGGCATTCCTGGCTCCCTGCTGCCGGCCTCTTCCCGGCAGTCCCCGCGCAGGGAGGCCGCCAGCCCCTTGCCCTACTGTTTCCAGGGAGACCTTGACCCTCCAGAGGCAGCTTTGCCACAGAAGTGGCTTTACCAGGGCTGCGGGGCCGGCACGCTTCCGTCCATCTGTGCGTGTGCCCCCAGCAGCAGCAGCAGCAGCAGCAGCAGCAGCAGCAGCGGCAGCAGCAGCGTTCCGGGCAGCTGCTGTGTTCATGGGAAACCAAAGGGAGGAGCGAGCGGTGTCAAGGCTGCATCGCTTGGCACGATGCCGGATGCCCCGCTCCCACGCCAGGCACCCCAATGAGCTACCAGGCCCCCCACTGTGGGATGCAGGATGGTGCAGCACTGACCCTCACCATACAGGATCCTCATTGTACCCTGCCGATACACTCAGCCTGGGGGGTGTCTTTCCCCGCTCCCCCCGGGGCGGGCGGTGGGACGGATGCTGGGCAGTTCCCACATCACTTCCTTTGGCCGCAGCGGTGATGGTGGTGATGGTGCTGGTGGTGGTGGTGGTGAGGCCCCGCTGCCTGCGTGTCCCCCCCCGTGTGCTGCGCACGCCGGCGGGGCCCTCGCATTCCTCAGGCTATTTTTAGGGTGGCCCTATCAGCCCAGCTGTCCCTGTGCCGCCCCGCGCCGGCCCCTCGCACCGTGTTGTGCCGCACTCGCCTCGGCGGAAACCCCGCTCCCGGCTCACCACGACCCTCGCGGTAAGGTGGGGACCCCCGGCACGACCAGCACCGCATGGGGGGAGCACGAAAGGGGGACGGTCCACTGGCACTGGAGGCTGCGCCCGTCCATGGGGTGCTTTGGTGGTGCCCACCGGGACCCCCACTACCGGTGTCTTTTGGGGCAGTTCCAGGCAGTTTGGAGTGGGAGCGCGGTGGGCAGAGGGTCTGGGGGCTCTGAGCCGTGTGCAGGTTCATCTCGGGACCCCCGTGCCCAGCTCTGGGCACTGGTGATTCGTGCTGCAGTGAGAAGGGGGACCCCTCAGGGATGTGGTGATGAACCCCTGCACAGGGAGGTGTTTTGGCTGCGTGCTGCTCCGTGCCGTATCTGGCCTTGGGACAGGGAGTTCTCCCCCGCAGCCCTAGGCACAACCTGCCTGGGTTTCAGAGCACGGCTCTAACTGGGGCAATGGGTCCCACTGGGGCTGCCCGGCTGCTGGCGCGGGGTCAGGCTCAGAATAAACCCCGCTGTCAGGGTGAGCAGGGTGCCCGGGGTAGAAAATATCCTTTTCCTCACCCTGGCATTTGCTTACTGCGATTGGGCTTGGCCCACCCAGGGGGGAAACCGGAGCACGGTCCTGCAGCCTGACTAAAGGGGCTTATTTTTGCCCAGTGAGCATTGTCCGGGCTCAGGCTGGCCGCCTGCCTGTCCCCACAGACTTCTGTATGCTGAGCAGGGCCAAGTGGTCTCAGGCTCCTGAGGGTCCCAGGCTCCGAAGGCCAACAGGGCTTATACACTGCCATGGTTTGCCATGCCGTGTGCTGTCCCGGGCCCGTCTCACCTCTCCCTCTCTCCCCAGCTCAGGCTGCGGCTCCATGAGACATCGCCATGGCGTTTTCATCCCGGTTCGCGTTCTGGGAGCAGAAGGGAAGTCTCTTGCCTGTTTGCCTGCACCCCACGTTCGGGTCACGCTGCCAACCGGTGTGCCTTAGCGCCAGCATTCACAGTGGCACTCCCGGCCTCACCATAGCATGGCCGGTGTGGCCACGCATGCAGTGACTAACAGCATCACTAACAACTCCCTTTGTGAGCAGCCTCTAACACAGTGTGAGCCACCTCGGTGCCCCTGGCCAGCGCTGGAGCTCAGGGGCAGGGGAGGGTTTGGCTGCCCACCCTACCGCGTACTCCTGGTTGTCCTGCTTGGCACGTCCCGTGGTGTGGCTTCCACAGTGATTAGCTGGTGACACTTAAAACGTGCTGTGACGCCCGTGGGGTGACGTGCAGATAGACAGGGCCCCCATGGGAGTGGTGACAGGCTCCATGTACCAGCTCACTCCCTGCTTGCATGCATTGAGGGGACCAGGCGGGCATGGTCCTTTCCTCTCCCACTGCTGGGGTTTGCCATAACCAAGACATACCTCTGTGCTTCAGTCCCTGGGAAGCCTGGAAGGACGCGTGTCCTCATCCCTGGGGCTGTAACAGGCTGCAAATTGGGGCTGTTTCTTGTTTTCCTGCCCCCCTGGCATGGAGTGATGATCCCGATGGCTTTTTCTGGTCCCTGTGGCTTTTCTGGCAGCGAGGCCCCACAAAGGGCTGAAACAGGCTCCTCTTGTTTGTCTGACCCTCAGGTCAAGGACGAGGACAAGTCTTTAGCTGTGAAAAGACCTGGGAAGGAGGATGGGGCTGTAAGTGTTGAAGGGCAGGGGCAGGGTAGAGCTGTGCTGGGAATGGGGCTTGCCCTTGGTGGCGACAGACCCTCTGCAAGGGTTTGGGGACATCGTGGAGGGTCCTGGGGGCATCATTTCGGGTTGTGGGCTCAGCATCACCCCTGGGGATGCTGTAGGTTGGCTGGGGAAGGGGTCTGGCTGGGAGCTGTGTTCCCATGGCAGGGCACAGAGCGCTGGGTATCCCCATAGCCCAAGCAGTGGGTGCGTGCGGTGGAGGCACCGCACCGCCGCACCTCCACTCACACAGTGTCATTGTGGCTGCAGTCAGAGAGCCCGAAGGATGCGGCGCCTGCACCCCCGAATTGTGAGCCCCTGAAAACTGAGCCCTCAAAAACTGAGCCCCCGAAGAGCCCGGAGCCACCCCCTGAGCAAGGGAAGAGCCCGGAGCTGGTGCTGAATGGTGCAGCCACGAACGGGCTGGAGGGCCCGGCCGCCGAGGCACAAGGGGATGATGGGCAGGGGCTGTCCCGCCGCAGGGTGGTCCGGGTGGTGCGCAAGGTGGTGCGCAAAGTCCTACCCGGGGAGGATGCCGGCAGTGCCAAGGACCCAGGGCGCGATGCCAAAGGTCCTGAGCCAGTGCCACCCCCGAGGAAGGAGGAGACGGGCCGTGCGCCCATCCCGGCTCCTCCTGCCCCACCGCCTCCCCCTGCCGTGCCGGCAGCCCCCACCAAGCCGGAGCCCAAGGATGAGATCTCAGCAGGGCTTAAAACCCTCATGGCAAAGGGCAGAACCAAAGAGCACCGGCAGCGGCTGCGGCCGGGGGACAGGCAGGAGAAGTCCCCCGAGCCGGCTGGGGGGGACGCGAAGCCGTCCCTGTCCCCCGGTGCTGAAGCCAAGCCGGAGCCGCTGGGGCATCCTCCAGGAGGGAAAGCAGAGCCGGCAAAGGCGTCCGCTCTGAAACCCACGGCCCTGGAGAGGCACAAGGTACCGGTGTGTGTACGCGGCGAGGGATGCTCTAACGCAGTGGTGTGGGGTTGTGCTGCCCGGCGAGGCATGGCGTGAGCTCACCCGCATGGTTTGAAGTGGTTTTGGGGTGTGTGGTGCAGGGTGGGGGTCACTTTTCGGGGCAGTTGTGTGCACTGCGGCCACTCCATCACAATACCCCTTGTCTCCCCTCTGGTTCATGTGGAAAAGAAGCAGCAGCCCAGCGAGAAGAGACTGATCCCCACGAAAACTGCCCCGGCACCCCCTCAGCAGGTGTGTGTGGAAGTGGAGACCAGGGTCCTTGAGCATTGGGGGTACCCACTGGTACCCCAACTGTGCCAGCCTCCAAGCACTGGTGGGCTGCAAGGCTGTGACAGCCCCTCTGGTGCTAACAGTGCTCTGCCTGCAGGCAGCTCCCAGCCCTGCATCCCAGCTGAGCCCGTCAGAGGAGGCACAGCGCCGGCTGGAGAGGATCTTCACCACTACTGTAATTCCAGGGGCATTGGTGCTCGCGTGCCATCCATCTGGGATGGGGAGGCATGGCCAGCGGCTGTGCTGCGTGCTCTGTATGGGGTGACTGTACCCCTGTGCCTGGCCACCAGTATCATGGTTCCTTTCTGGGTGGCATTGGCAGTAGGGAATGGATGACAGGGGGCTGCTGGTGGGTTTGGGCCATGGGGAGCTGCAGTGTGCTGCTGGTGGCATCCCCTTGGCAGCCTGGCACTGGTGGCTGGGATGACGCCAAGGTGGTAACGTGGGGACTGTGGTCGTGCCAAGGCCCTATGGCACATCACGGTGCTTCTGCTGCTCTCTGCCTCTCACCCCTTCTCTTCTCCTTTCTCTTCTTCCTCGCTGCCACTAGCTGGACCCTGCCGCCCCGGCACCCAGCCAGGTACTGTACCCCCGTCCTCAGGAGCCCCCTGATTCTACCAGTGACTCCCTGCCATCCTCTGTGTGCCGCTGGGCTGGCGTCTGTGCCCGCGCCTCGTGCTGGAGCGTAAGGCTTTCCCCATCCCACCCTGCTCCATGGTGCCAGGGTGGCCGGGGCTGGGTACCTCTTCCCAGTGCCAGGGAGCCAGGGGTCCTGGGGGGTGCTCTTGGTTTCAGTGGCACAGCCAGGCCGGGCAGGGGTGCAGAGCAGTGTAAAGGGGCCAAGCACCCAGAATAGCTTGTGCCAAAGCAGCCAGTGCTGGCAGAGCTTACAGCAGGTGGGCACAGTGGCTTCTCAGGGCTTTGGCAGTATAGCCTCATGGCCAGCATCCTTCCTGGCTCCGTGTGTCCCCAGCACTGCGCTGGATCTGCCACTCCACTGGTGACAGTGGTGGCTGTGGCATGGGAGCAGGCTTTGGCCCACCAGTGCTTTGCCCCCATCGCTTACCGGCACCGCTTCCCATGCTGTCTATGGGGCAGAGATTGACCCTTCTCGCCCTCACCGCCATCTCTCGACCTCACCAGGGTCAAGCGGATGATGCCCCGGCAGCCCCCTTTGGCGCCGTCCCTGCTGCAGCTCAGGTTTGGCTTTGGGGCTCACCCTGTTGGTGGGGACAGGGGACATTCCCGATGTGCTGGCAATGCCAGCGCGGCATTTCCCACACCGCGGAACTCTGCCGTCACTGTGCCACGTCCCGTGTCCCTCTGTCATGTCTGAGCAGCGTCTGCTGCGTCCCTAGTGTGTAGCATGCCCCATGTCCCCACAGCATGCCTGGTGTCCCTGTATCCTGGCACTTGGCTGGCATGGGTGCCTGCTCTCTGGGCTGTGGTTTGGGGGTTTGGCTCTTCCAGGCTTGCCCATGGTGGCCATGGTGGATGTGCTCATGGGCCACTGTTGCTTCGTGTTTGTGGCAGGGCCCTGGTGGTCTCTGCAGCCCCAGGGGCAGTGGGCAAGCTGGGGCTTGCAGTGATTTTTGGCTGCCCAGCACATGGCCCCATGGCTGCATCCTTCAGCCCCAGAGACATGGGGAGGAGGTGAGATGGGAGGTGGGGCAAATGACCACAGTCACCTCACATCCTGCTGTCCCACAGGCAAAGACAGAGGAGCAGATAGCAGCTGAGGAGGCCTGGTATGAGACTGAGAAGGTGTGGCTGGTGCACAGGGATGGCTTCTCCTTGGGTGAGTCAGGAATCAGCCTGGTGCCACGGGGATCATGGAGCACTCCCTGTTCTTCCTATGGCTGCAAAGACCCCAGGGTGCTGCTGGCACAGCCCTGCTGAGCATCCCATGCCTCTTGCAGGCAGCCAGCTCCGGCCAGAGGATGGCAGCCCCCTGCCCGAGGGCAAGGTGAAGGTGAAGCTGGACCACGATGGAGCCGTCCTGGAGGTGGAGGAGGACGATGTGGAGAAGGTAAGGCCACAGGGTGGGGAACAGTGGCACAGCCCCTCATTTCTCACCTGATGCCCCCCCTTCACCTTGCTGCCAGGCAAACCCCCCCTCCTGTGACCGTGCTGAGGACCTCGCCAGCCTCCTCTACCTCAACGAGTCCAGTGTCCTGCACACGCTACGGCAGCGCTACGGCGGCAACCTCCTGCACACCTACGCCGGCCCCACCATGGTCATCATCAACCCGCTGAGCTCCCCATCCATGTACTCCGAGAAGGTGAATCTGCTGCTGATGGGGGGAAACAGAGGGGACGGGGAGCAGGATGCTGACCCTTCCGCGCTGTCCTCACCAGGTCATGCACATGTTCAAAGGGTGCCGCAGGGAGGACACGTCCCCGCACATCTATGCGGTGGCTCAGGCTGCCTACCGCAGCATGCTCATGAGCCGCCAGGACCAGGCTGTGGTGCTGCTGGGTGCCAGCGGCAGCGGCAAAACCACCAACTGCCAGCACCTCGTGCAGTACCTCGCCACCATCGCCGGCAGCACCGGGAAGGTCTTCTCTGGTGAGTCCCTGGTGCGCTGCAGGCTCCCCGCATGCCTCCTGCTTTGTGGTGCCGGCGTCCTGCTGCCGCCAGACACGTGCCACACGTTGCGCTTTCACTTTGTCACCCCGGCCCCTTTACCACGGGTGGCTGCGGCGCGGAGCATGGCACAGGAGCAGCAGCACTTGCCTGGCTGGCGGTGCTGTCTCTGGCTGCACAGCCCCTGCACCCCAGCACCCCGCTCCTCTTCCCGCAGCGGAGAAGTGGCAGGCTCTCTACACCATCCTGGAGGCTTTTGGCAATAGCAGCACCGGCATGAATGGCAACGCCACTCGCTTCTCCCAGATCATCTCTCTGGACTTCGACCAGGCTGGGCAGGTGGCATCTGCCTCTGTACAGGTGAGGGGGCCGGGGTGGCCCCCCCCAAGTCCACCTTTAACAGGGCAGCTCCCCATTGTGCAGGAGCTGGTCCATCCTCCACGAGGTGTTTTCTGCTCACAGCGCTTAGCAGCCAGGCATCCTTCTCTCATCTTTGTTCACACCCCAACGCACACAGATCAGATGTCAGCGCTGCATTAACAGCTCTCTGCCTTCTAGACACTGTCCTGGTGTGATAACAGCAGAGCCCTTAGTTCCAGAGAGCTGCTTCTTGCTCCTGTAGTAGCAGACACCCCAGGAGAGGAGATGCTCCTGGGTTGCCTGGATGATGTTTGCATTCATATGGTGCCATGCAGTGGGCAGGAGACCCTCATGTCTCCCCAGGGACCTTGGGCAGGCAGTAAGAATGAGGCTGGGGTGCGCTGGGTTTTGGTGGGAGCCTTGGTGGTCCTTGGGGATGGTTCCCAACCCTCCCATTCACCAGACGCTGCTGCTGGAGAAGCTGCGTGTCGCCAAGCGCCCGGCCAACGAGGCCACCTTCAATGTCTTCTACTACCTGCTGGCCTGCTCTGACAGTGCCCTGAGGTGAGCTGGGGGGTGAGGCCATGGTCCTGGCTTGGGGGGTCTCTGGGGTCTCCCACATGGGGCCAATCTCAGTGTTTATCCCCATAGGACTGAGCTTCACTTCAACCACCTGGCAGAGAACAACGTCTTTGGCATCACACCCCTCTCCAAGGTCACTGCTCTGAGGCTGGATGGGGGTCTATGGAGGGGGGGGTCATGGGGTTACCTGGACCATTTGGGCACAGGAGAGGCAGAGCCAGGCTCCCCCACTGATGGCTCCTGTTGCTTTTACAGCCAGAAGAAAAGCAGAAGGCAACCCAGCAGTTCAACAAGCTGCAGGCTGCCATGAAGGTGATGGGCATCTCCAGTGATGAGCAGAGAGCCTTCTGGCTCATCCTCGGTGCCATTTATCACCTGGGGGCTGCCGGGGCCACAAAAGGTAATGCGCTGCTCAGAGCTGGGAGCCATTAAAGAGCCAAGGCTTGGGGCTGATGGCTGCATGGGGTTGAAGTGATCACCAGCACCTTGTAAACAGCCCCATCCTGGTGTGACTGAGCCCTGGGGGGGTGTTTGGGATGTGTCACTTGGGGACAGTGCCCCTGCCACTCTGGGTGCTCTGGGACATGCAGTTCTGCCCCCTGGGTTGGGGTGGTCCCACTGGCTGGTGGGGATTGGGCACCCCCAGACCCTGAGCTGGCCCCTGTCAAGTTGGGGGATCAGGAGGCTGGCTGGGGCTGAGGGAGTCGGGGGTACAAGTGTCCCTGTCCCCAGTGTAACGTCTCTCCCCTGTCCTCCTGCAGAGCCGCTGGCAGATGGAGCCGGTAATGGGAGCCATGGGGGGCTCTGCTCCGGGTGGTGCAGTGTGGTGCTGGGTTTGGGGCTGGAACAGGGGCTTGGGATGCTGCTGGTGTGCTGGGACCAGCCCTGATCCCCATCTGGGTCCTGACAGTCCCTACTTTGCTTGCTGCCCCCCAGCCCAGTTCTGTTGGTACCATTGTTGGTGTGGGCACCAGCACCCAGAGCTTACCGTGGGCTGCAGGGCTTGCTGTGATGGGCGCCAGCTTCACTGTTCATCCCTGGGGATGGTGAATTTGGCTTCATGGGGCTGCTCTTCTCCCTCTGGGGCTTTCACCTTCCCACAGTGGAAGCCCCCGTGGTGCTGCATGCTGACAGGAGGGCCTGGGCACAGCCCAAATGGGCACCTGAAGCTGGTGGCTGTACCGGGGGAAAAAGATGAGTTGGGGATGGGAAGAGAGACCTGGAGGATCTCGGGGCACAGTGTGGTGCAGCGCTGGCTCTTAGGGTGCTCTAAGGCACTAGAGGGCAGCAGGGCCCTGCTGCAACCATGCCTGGGGAGCTCTGGAGCCTCCTCATGGGGGTCTGCTGGGGGAGGAGCTCCACATGCTGCTCGGGGGGAAGCATCCCTGCATCCTGCTCAGGGAGAGCATCCCAGTCCCAGCTCTGTGCTGCATCTCATGAGGATGCTCATTGCCAGCTCAGCCGCACCAGCCCCCAATTCCTTGGCTCCTTTATACTTGTGCTGGGCTGGATCCATCAGCAGCTCCCCATGGCAGAGCTGGGCTGCTCCCTGTCAGTGCGACTGGGGCTCGCAGGGGAAGGGCTCCCCATGCTGGGTCGCAGGGTCTCACTGCAGCGATGCCTGGGGGAGGACCAGGCTTGGCTTGTGCGTGGCGTGAGGGTGTCCCCGTGCCACGTGTGCCGTTGTTTCTAACCCTGTCTCTGTTTGCATGGTGCATGCTGCCCCTTTGCAATGCAGACGCCGACGAAGGTAAAGTCTTCTAGTTTCTCCCTGCCAGCTGTCGTGTCCCTGTGTGTCACCATTAACCACGTCCCACCTCACCTGCCCTTCCCCAGCATCCCTGTGCTTGTGTCTGTCCTGCCCCATTGCAGGGGGGATGCTCAGTGCATGTGGCCGAACAGGGATGTGTCCCCGTGCTGGGGTGTCTCAGAGCCCCGCACCATCACAGGCCCCAGGGGTCCCTGGGTGGTGGCAGTGAGGGGTGACCCCCACTGTCTGACCCACAGAGTGGCTCTGGGCTGAGCCCTGCAGAGGCACAAAGCCATTCATCCCCCATCTCCTCTAATCAGACCCCAGAACACGCTTCCCAGCCCTCCTGCATCAGCCATGTGCTCCCACTGTGCACAGCATTCCCAGCCAATTTCGGGGGATCTGAGCCCATCCCAGGGCTGGCTGGAGGCGTCCCCCCATTTGGGGGGATGCTGTGGCAGGTGCTGAGCCCCCTTCTCCCCTCTTGCAGCAGGGAGGAAGCAGTTTGCACGGCACGAGTGGGCTCAGAAAGCCGCCTATCTGCTGGGCTGCAGCCTGGAGGAGCTCTCCTCCTCCATCTTCAAGCACCAGCCCAAGGGCACCCTGCAGAGATCCACCTCCTTCCGGCAGGGCCCCGACGATCCACCCCTGGGCGACAGCAGTACAGGTACGGGGAGGGATGGTGGGGACAGTCGCAGGGGACGCCAGGAGGGGGACACTAAGCATTGCCTTGGCCAGGTCCCAAGCTGACAGCACTGGAGTGCCTGGAGGGTATGGCAGCCGGCTTGTACTCTGAGCTCTTCACCCTCCTCATCTCCCTCCTCAACAGGTATGTGCTGGGTGACTGGGGAGGTGCCGGCGTTGCCCAGCAGCACCCAGTCACCCCACTCCGTCCCTTTGTCCCTGCAGGGCACTGAAGTCAAGCCAGCACTCGGTGTGCTCGGTGACGGTGGTGGACACCCCCGGGGCACAGAACCCGAAGCTGTCAGGGCAGAGCCGAGGGGCCACCTTCGAGGAGCTGTGCCACAACTATGCCCAGGAGCGCCTGCAGCTCCTGTTCCACCAGCGCACCTTTGCCCGCGAGCTGGAGCGCTACAAGGAGGTGACAGGGACACCTCCAAGGGCTGCCATCACCTCCTCCCCACTCTGCATGAGCATCTCATGTCCTTCCCCTCTGGGTTCTTGCCCTATGGTTGCTCTGGGCCAGTCCAGCCAAAGCAGCTCTGATGATGCTCTGTGCAGCCGGGGTAATGCTGGGGCTCCCATCCTGACGGTACCTTTGCTGGCAGCTCCAGCTCCATCCCAGCAACTTTGTTTGTCAGAGTGCTAGGCTATGGGTGGTGCTGGTGGTGAAGATCACTGTCACTGCTCCATCTTTGCACGACAGCCCAGGGGGCCCCTTTCATGTGTCCCAGTCCCTCCTTGGCACCCAGCATTGTGGAGCAGTGGGACACTGGGAGTGTCCTGCTTGCTTCCTACACCCCATTGAGACCAATTGCCAGTCCCTATCACTGCCTCCCCACTGCATGGTCACTGACAGAGCCTCTGTTCCCCCTCACCAGGAGAACATAGAGCTTGCCCTGGCTGATGCTGAGCCCAGCTCCTCTGGCTCTGTCGCTGCTGTGGACCAGGCATCACACCAGGCACTGGTAAGCACGCACTGCACTTCCTTCTGGTCACATCATGGCCGTTTGTACCATGAAGCAGCGATGAGCGGCTTTCTTGGCCTTTTGGCAGTAGTTTGGGTTAGGAGAGGGGCTGTCCTGAATGCTTGGCTATGAGAGCACATCTGCAAGTGTGTGTGCAGCCCACATCCCTGGTGCATCCACTGGTTTGGTGTCCCCACTAGCTCTGGGAGCTGCCTGTGCTGCAGGCAGGAGGGTGCAGAGATCTTGGGTGATCCCTGGCCTACACCAGTCCTCGAGGTGCTCAGGTCCCCAGGGTTTCTGGGTCCTCAGGGTGCACCAGTCCCTGCTGGAGGAGGCTGCAGAGACTAAGGGGGGCTGCTAGCACCAGCCCTGCGCTGGGTTTCAGCCCGTGGGTGCCTGAGCAATGAGTTTTCCCCCCCAGCCACATGCACTGCCTGGAGTGTTGCAGGCACTTTCCCTGCTGGCTGTCCGTGAAGCAGGGGCCCTGTCCTTGCTGCTGACAGCAGCTGAAGTTGCATCCCAGGGTGGCGGGTGTCCCCTGTGTAACCCTGGGGATGCCAGCATGCCGGATGGGGTCCAAGCGCAGCGTCACCCGCAGGTCCGGTCACTGGCACGCACAGATGAGGCACGGGGGCTGCTGTGGCTGCTGGAGGAGGAGGCTCTGCAGCCGGGCGGCAATGAGGACACCTTGTTGGAGCGGCTCTTTGCCTACTACGGCCCCCAGGAAGGAGGCAAGAAAGGTGAGGAGGAGCCTGGCTCCATGGGGCCGTGCATCAGTGCTGGTCCATGGGGCTGTGCCCAGCGGTGCCGTTGTCTCCCCACAGGGCACAACCCACTGCTCCCCAGTGACAAGCCCAGGCACTTCCTCCTGGGGCACAGCTCAGGGACCAACTGGGTTGAGTATGATGCCACGGGCTGGCTCAACTATGTCAAGCACAACCCAGCCACCCAAAATGCCTCCATCCTGCTGCAGGAGTCACAGAAGTGAGTCTGGTCCTGTGGTAGGGGGGATCACAGTGAGGTAAGAGGTGATTTAGAGGGTGACGTCCCCTCCGTGCCCCGCAGGAAGGTCATCAGCAGCCTGTTTGCTGGCCGTGGTGGGTCAGCACTGGTGCTGTCGGGCTCGGTGGCAGGGTTGGAAGGGGGGTCCCAACTCGCCCTGCGCCGCGCCACCAGCATGCGCAAGACCTTCACCACCGGCGTGGCCGCCGTCAAGAAGAAGTCCCTCTGCATCCAGATCAAGCTGCAAGTGGTGAGTGAGGGGATGCCACGGAGGGGATAGATCACCGGGTCTGGCCGGGATATCACTGCTGTCACCGCTCACCTCCCTCTCCCCACGCCTGCAGGACGCCCTCATCGACAGCATCAAGAAGTCCAAGCTGCACTTTGTGCACTGCTTCCTGCCGAAGGCGGCGGGGGGCGGCGGGGACCCCCGTGCTGTGCCGTGCCGGCGGGTGAGCGGCAGCGAGCTGGAGCTGCCCGCCGAGCACTGCGAGGCCGGGCTCATGCAGCTCGATGTGCCCCTGCTGCGCGCCCAGCTCCGCGGCTCCCGCCTGCTCGATGCCCTCCGCATGTACCGCCAAGGTGAGATGTGGCACCCTGCGGGATGCGTGTCCCATGTGATCCATCCTGGATGTGTCCCCTCCGTGGGGAGCGAAGCCCTACCCAGGGACACCATTTGGCACATCCCGTTACCCCAAGCCCTAGCGCATCCCCCCACCGTGGTCCTGTCCCCCCCCACCTTGTGCTGGGGACAGGCATGGCCTTAATAGGGTGTCTCCGTTGGTGCCGCCGGCTCCTGGCAGTGTTCCCGCTGGCAGCCAGCCCCAGTCCCGCTGGGATGAGGGCCTCCGGGTCGTGCTCAGCAAAGCATTTATTGATGCACGTGGCTGGCTGCCCAACCAAGGGTTTACTGCCTGGAGGTTGGACCCTTCCTGCCGCGATCGGGAATCGATGCCACCCGGATCAATGGCCGCTGTGCCAGGGTCAGCAGCCCCATCAATACCTCGTCACTAATTAAGACGTGGAGGCTCAGCACCGTGAGCATGATACAGAAGTTGACTGCGGCTCAGGAAGGAGCCTGTTGGCTTGCACAAGCAACACACATGTCCCTGCGCTCCCCTGAGGCAGGATCTGGCCACTTTCTCCATGGATGCTGGCCAGAATATCTGGAGGACACAGCCAAGGAGAACCTCCCGGGAAGGGATGGGGTTCTCCAGCCGTGCTTGTGCCAAGTGGGGTGACACCAGCAGCTCTCCCAAAAGATGATCCCCGGCATGTCAGGGCACATAGGGCTGTCCCCAGCCATCCCCTGGGTGTCCTGGCTGCTCCTCTATCCCCCTTGCTCCCCACAGGGTACCCTGACCACATGGTGTTTGCGGAGTTCAGGCGGCGCTTTGACGTCCTGGCCCCTCACCTGACCAAGAAGCATGGGCGCAACTACATCGTGATGGATGAGAAGCGGGTACGTGCCCTGTGCTAGGACCAGTGCTGCACCCAGAGATCCCCCACACCCCGGGGTGCTGCCAGCACAGCCCTGACACCTCCCCCTCCCTGCAGGCAGTGGAGGAGCTCCTGGAGTCATTGGACCTGGAGAAGAGCAGCTACCACATGGGTTTGAGCCGGGTATGATGACACTGGCTGTGGCAGTGGCGTGGGCACGGATGGGTGGCATGGCATGGCACAGCGTGGCACTGCAGCACAAGGGCAGCACTGTTTGCTCCCACCTACAACATTCCTCTTGTCTGGGGAATAAAACCCCCACGGCGGGACAGGAGCAGAGGCTGCAGAGGGGAGAGCTGCATCCTCAGCAGCCGCTGCAGCCGGAGGGATGCGGGCACCCACCGGCATCTCACCCTGCTCCCATCCCACAGGTGTTTTTCCGGGCTGGATCGCTGGCCAGGCTGGAGGAGCAGCGGGATACGCAGACCAGCAGGAACATCACCCTCTTCCAGGCAGCTTGCAGGGGCTTCCTGGCACGGCAGCAGTTCAAGAAGAGGAAGGTTCGTCCCAGCCGCTCTCCCCTCCCAGCTCTGCTGCACAATTTCGCCTAAAATGGGCAGTGCAGCCTTTCTGCTGCCTCCTGGGCCAGCACCTCCTCCTCCCGCCTCCCCCCCGCGCCCGCCCAGCCGTGGGGGGCCAGGGGGGAGCCGGGGAGGGGTGGTGGGGGAGTCATCGGGCATCGCTGCAGTGGGATGGAGCAGAGTATCAGCTCCTACTTTTAATAGTAGAGAGGGTGTAAAGCAAGCATCTTGGCAGCTCCTCACCGTAAGGTTTGCATTGAGGGGCTGGAAAGAATCAAACAGATGAGCTGGGTGCAATTAGCCCAAATGCTAACAAAGGGGAGCGTGCCAGGGTGCTGAGCACCCACCCCGCTTTGTCCCACTGACGCCGTATCCTGTGGTGATTCCAGGTCCAGGATTTGGCCATCCGGTGCGTGCAGAAGAACATCAAGAAGAACAAGGGGGTGAAGGACTGGCCCTGGTGGAAGCTCTTCACGACGGTGCGGCCCCTCATCGAGGTGCAGCTCACTGAGGACCAGATCCGCGGCAAAGACGTGGGTATCTCTGTGCTGGGGGATGCTGAGTAGGGCAGAGCGGGGCTTCTGGGGGGGCTGGTCCCAGGCAGGACCTTATAGTGGTGTGGGATGCAGGATCCTGTGGTGGGGTGGAGTGCAGGATCTTGTGGTGTGGTGGGATGCAGTAGCCCACGGCTGGGAGGGATGCAGGATCTTGCAGCGGGATGGGATGCAATAGCCCATGGCTGGGAGGGATGCAGGACTGTGGCTACCACATGCCCCATAAGCACCAGGCTGGAATTGCTCCCTCATTTGCGATCAGCATGTCATTAGCATCCCTAGAGCCGGCTGTTGCATGAGCCCAATTACAAGGCGTGGAGAATGGAAATGAAACCGTTTGCCGAGAGGCATCTGCAGGGGCCGCCCCGTGCTGGCAGCCAGACACTCCTGCGCCTGCCGATCCTGCCCAGGACGGAGCCTGGCTCAGCTTTCACCCTTATGGGTGCCTGTGCTAGGTTCAGAGGAGGGGAGAGAGCGATGCTGGCCCGTGGTCCCCAGGCATCCTGCTGGGCCCTCTCCCTCCCCACCTGGGCTAGGTGCACCCAAACTCTTTGTTGAGCTGCTGATGAGTGTGTTTGCTCTCACCCCATCTCCCAAGGGGATGCAGAGACCCCTCTGTCCCTGCTGAGGCTGCCTGGTGTTTCGACACCATTTATGGGGTTGGAGTTGGCACGGCAGCGTTGGGGAGTTTCCCTGCCCAGCCCTTGGCAGGGGAGCCCCCATCCTGCCCACCCAGTGCTAGGGGGGTGCTGCGGGGACCTGCCCTGCCCTGCCCCACTCCCTCACTGCCCGCTGTGTTGCAGGAAGAGATCCAGCAGCTGAAGAGCAAGCTTGAGAAGGTGGAGAAGGAGCGAAACGAGCTGCGGCTCAACAGCGACCGCCTGGAGAGCAGGGTAGGTCCTGCCTGCACCGGGAGGGGGTGCGATGCCGTGCCCTGGCCCATGGACCCATTCCACCCCCTCCCCCCAGATCACAGAGCTGACATCGGAGCTGACGGACGAGCGGAACACCGGAGAGTCAGCTTCCCAGCTGCTGGATGCAGAGACAGCCGAGAGGCTGCGGGCTGAGAAGGAGATGAAGGACTTGCAGGTAAGTGTCCCTCTCCACAGCCACGCGGCATCGCCTTCACCCCTCGGTGCTCACCATGGCCTTGTCCCCTCGCAGGCTAAGTACGATGCTCTGAAGAAGCAGATGGAGTCGATGGAGATGGAGGTGATGGAGGCTCGGCTCATCCGGGCGGCTGAGCTCAATGGGGAGCTGGATGATGATGATTCTGGTACTGTCCTGCCTCCAGCGCTGGCTGCTGGCACACCCTGGTGCCCTGTGGTCACAGCACTGTGCTGCCCTCTCCATCATGGCCCCGTACCACCCCATGCAGTTCCTTGGTGACCCAGTTTCCCCTTGCAGGTGGCGAATGGCGGCTGAAATACGAGCGTGCGGTGCGGGAGATCGACTTCACCAAGAAACGGCTGCAGCAGGAGCTGGAGGACAAGCTGGAGGTGGAGCAGCAGGGCAAGAGGCAGCTGGAGAGGAAGGTGAGTGGGGCTCAGCCCCAGGAGACCCCTTTATCCACTCAGCATGGAGATGGGCCGCTCGGAACGGAGGGAGCACATGGCCAGTGGGGATATGGTGGCATCCCGTGAGTGAGAGCCCTCACCACCCTGCCTGCTCCTGCCCGTAGCTGGCAGACCTGCAGGCAGACAGTGAGGAGAGCCAGCGGGTGCTGCAGCAGCTGAAGAAGAAGTGCCAGCGCCTGGCTGCGGAGCTGCAGGACACCAAACTGCACCTCGAGGGCCAGCAGGGACGGAACCATGACCTGGAGAAGAAGCAGCGGAGGTGGGGACCGCGCACTGGCGGTGCTGGGACGCAGTGGGGATGGCATCCTCGCCATGCAGCAAGCCTCTTGCAGAGTGGCATTACCATTTTAGCAGGGATTTGGGCACTCCACCAGGTCCCGCCTGGCTGAGGTGTCTCCAGTGGGATAGAGCTGCCCGAGTCGGGTGTTTATGATGATGGGGATGATTTTGATGCTATTTTGGGGGGCTCAGAGCTGAGTGATCCCCCGGTGTGGGGCCGTGCTCTATGGTGGAGGCTGCTCAAGCTCCATGGCTGTGCTCAGCGCTTGCTCTCATCCCGTCCCCTCTCCCAGCCCTGGAGTTTGCTAACATTATTAAGCAGCAGGGACGCTTTCATCTCATTATGGTAATGATCACACACACAAATACAGCAAGAGAATCCAATCTAATTAATTTGAATTTCCGTGGATTGGAGCCTGTGTTAATGCAGCTGTTTATTACCCAGCGAGAGCAAGAGCGGGGATTAGCTGCCGAGGTGTTTAACGCAGGTCACAAACTCAAACACAGGGTTGTTTTCCAAGCCCCAAAGGCAGCAATTTCAGAACAAACCCCGCCGATGTCATCTCAGGGGCATAGGGAAAGTCTGCCCCATGAGCAGTCCCCCACCAGGAGCTCATGTCCCCTCTGGGTATGGCACCAGTGCCATCCCACATGGGACCATGGCACTGGGCTGCATCTTGTGGAGTTGAGCTGCTATAAGAGCCCATCTCTGCAGGAGACCCCCATGTGTTGCAGCCCCTCCATGTCCTGCTTTGAGGGTGCAGTGTCCCCGGATGCCTATTGCATAGCAGAGTGTCCCCATCACCATGTACCAGCCCCGCTGTGGGTGCTGCACTCTCCATTAGCCACTGAGGGAAGGCGTTGGGAGGAGTTTCTCCAAGTGACTCCATGCCACCGTGCTGGCAATTAAAAGCTCATCAACAGCATGGTTCAAATGAGCAGTCGGCGACACGCTGCCTGTCTTAGTGCCTGCTGGTGTGTGATGGGCATGCTCAGCACGGTGCTGGTGGCACAGGGCTGGTGACCCATTTCTGGTGCCTGTGGCAGTGTGCTGAGTGCCCGTGCTGCTGTCCCCATGCAGGTTTGATAGCGAGCTCTCGCAGGCACACGAGGAGGCACAACGGGAGAGGCTGCAGAGGGAGAAGCTGAGCCGCGAGAAGGACGTGCTGGTGGCCGAGGTCTTTGGCCTCAAACAGTTGCTGGAGGTGAGTGGTCTCATGTCCTCTCCCCAGTCCCCCAACCAGTGGATGTCCCGGGCTCATGGTGCCCCCCTCTCTTTGCAGGACAAGGACTCAGACATCGCAGGGCTGACACAGAAGGCAGAGGCACTGGAGGCTGAGCTGCAGGACATCTCCTCCCAAGAGTCAAAGGACGAAGCCTCCCTGGCCAAGGTGAAGAAGCAGCTGAGGGACCTGGAGGCGAAGGTCAAAGACCAGGAGGAGGAACTGGACGAGCAGGCTGGGACCATCCAGATGCTGGAGCAGGTACAGCGGGGAGGGGCGAGGTTTCTGGGTGGGGTGGTTTCATGCAGGGCTGTTATTACCTGGGATGGGCTTGCCCAGGAAGAGGAGGTGTTGGGCCAGGCATCGCTGGTGCCGACACAGCTCCCGGCCCTCCATGCCATGGCCCGGCAGGTCACTGTAGGGCAGGAAGCCCGGCCGGCCTCGGACTGGGGGGCTTTCCGGGTGAGTGGCACCCAGGGAATGGCATTGGGGTCCCCCCATGTCCCCTTTGCTCTGACCACATCCCCCTTCCCCATTTGCAGGCCAAGCTGCGGCTGGAGATGGAGATGGAGCGGCTGCGGCAGACCCATGCCAAGGAGGTGGAGAGCCGCGACGAGGAGGTGGAGGAGATTCGGCAGTCATGCCAGAAGAAGGTAGGGCTCTGCTGCAGCCCCTTTGCCATGGGCTGTCCAGGATGTGTCCCTGTGCCCTGGTCGGATGCTAGGAGCTGCCAGCCGGGCACCATCACACAGTACCCGGCTCCCACGTGTCTGGCCGCAGCCCGGCTCCACTGGCCCGGCGAGTCCGACCGGTCCCTCCGCTGCCCGGGCCAGCGCACGCTGGGCTTTGTGCCTGTGGTTGTGCAAACACCGGGATGATGGGGTCACCCCGAGTCACCAGTGTGTGGGGACACTCAAGAGAAAGGGGTCCCAGCCCCTTCCCATTGCCCTGACGGGCTGCCTGGGCTATCCTGCAGCTGAAGCAGATGGAGGTGCAGCTGGAGGAAGAGTATGAGGACAAGCAGAAAGTGCTGAGAGAGAAACGGGAGCTGGAGAGCAAGTTGTCTGCTGTCAGCGAGCAGGTAGGGCGCAGGGTGGCTTTGGGAACCCCACGGTGGGGTGGGCACCCTGCTGGCAGCGTCCTGGAATGATCCCCCCTGCCACAGGCCAACCAACGGGACTTTGAGACGGAGAAGCGCCTGCGCCGCGACCTGAAGAGGACGAAGGCGCTGCTGGCTGATGCACAGATCATGCTGGACCACCTGAAGAACAACGCGCCCAGCAAGAGGGAGATCGCACAGCTCAAGAACCAGGTGAGCAAACAGATCCCCCCAAACCCGCAGCTCTTGAGGGACACGGGGTGTCCCCATCCCTAAGCTGGGCACTGAGCCGCGTCCCTGCAGCTGGAGGAGTCGGAGTTCACGTGCGCAGCCGCCGTCAAGGCCCGCAAGTCCATGGAGGTGGAGATCGAAGACCTTCACCTGCAGATCGATGACCTCTCCAAGGCCAAGGCAGCGGTGAGTGGGGTTTGGAGTGCAATGCATTGTGATGGGATCCTACCCCACCTGCAGTCAGGGGGAGACCCAGCACCATGTATGCTGCCGGGGTGACCCCACACCATTTGGGTGGCGTTGGGGGTGGGTTCCCTGCTCTTGGGATGCAGTGGGAGACACAAGCGGCTCCCCTCAGCTGGAGGAGCAGCTGAGCCGGCTGCAGCGGGAGAAGAATGAGGTGCAGAGTCGGCTGGAGGAGGACCAGGAGGACATGAATGAGCTCATGAAGAAGCACAAGGCGGCTGTGGCTCAGGTGAGGGGGGGAGCAGCAGCCATGGCACCCCCATAACTCCTCTCTTGGAGCCAGCACAATGGGGTCCATGCTTATGGCCTCTATGTGTCCTACAGGCATCCCGAGACCTGGCGCAGATGAGCGACCTCCAGGCACAGCTGGAGGAGGTCAGCAAGGAGAAGCAGGAACTTCAGGAGAAGGTAGGGAACGCTGACACTTGGCATGAGTGTGCACCGTGAGTGAAGCGAGGGGGCACATGGGAGCACCCAGAGACCTGCTATCCACAGTATGGAGTGCAGAGCATTCCCATGGGGAGCTCTCCATTGGGATGGGAGCAGCAAGGCTGGCAGCAGGGGACCAGGGAGGTTGTGGTTGAGGCTGTGTTTCCCCTGTAGCTGCAAGGCCTGCAGAGCCAGCTGGAATTCCTGGAGCAATCCATGGTGGATAAGTCGCTGGTGAGCCGGCAAGAGGCCAAGATCCGTGAGCTGGAGACCAGGCTGGAGTTCGAGCGGACGCAAGTCAAGCGCCTGGAGGTAGGTCCCTCCATACGGAACAGGGATACATCAGGACCACGATGAGGAGCTGCCCAGGGCATCCCCTGAGCACATCCCCAGCATCCCCTTGCCAGGCCCCCCACGCTGCAGCCCTCCCCTGCTGGCAGCTGTCCCCATTCCTGCCGGGAAAGCTCCCTGCGAGCGCCGATAACAGTAATCCACTGCCCAGCCCGGCAAAGTGCTGCTGTCTCCCTGCGTTGACTTAGGGAAATTATAGACTCTGCCGGCCCCGCTAAACGCAGCCTGCTTTATATTCTGCCTCTGCAGCTCTGCCGGGGAGCGGAGCAGCTTAGCTCTCCTCTTAATATTTTCCAAGCTATTATTTCCCTTCCCCGCTCTCTCTGCCAGGGCCATAAATATGCAGTGGCTGGCTCAGTGGCTGGGGGAGAATGGAGCTATTTTTTCCCTACGTTACACGCTTTAATTACTTCACACACAGTTAAATCTATTTTTCCAATTCAACAAAGCCCTCGCGGTTGTGCTGCCCCTTCCCTGGCCCTGGGAGGCGGGGGGTTTCTCCTTCATCCCCTTGAGGATGGGAACCATTGTTGCGTGAGCCTTTGGTGGGTGTTGCTCTCGGGGAAAGGGTCCGTGGGGGGATATAGGGTGACCCCATGCTTGCTGCTCCATAGAGCCTGGCCACACGGCTGAAGGAGAACATGGAGAAGCTGACGGAGGAGCGGGATCAGCGCGCAGCTGCTGAGAACAGGGAGAAGGAGCAGAACAAGCGGCTGCAGCGGCAGCTTCGCGATGTCAAGGAGGAGATGGGCGAGCTGGCCAAGAAGGAGGCAGAGGCCAGCCGCAAGAAGCATGAGCTGGTGAGGGACCCACAACAGGGCTGGGCATGGGGAACAGAGGGGGTTCCCTGGGGCACCCAGCTCATCCTGCTCCCTCCCTGCAGGAGATGGACCTGGAGAGCCTGGAAGCTGCCAACCAGAGCCTGCAGTCGGACCTGAAACTGGCCTTCAAGCGCATCGGGGACCTGCAGGCAGCCATCGAGGATGAGATGGAGAGTGACAGCAATGAGGACCTCATCAACAGGTAAGAGCACCTGGGCCTGGCCCCTGTGCAAGCCACATCACCGGGGTTCACTGCTTCTCCTCGCCACTTCTGAAATGTCACTGGGACCCCTTGGCTCTGCCTGGCCCTGACAGGATGCTGTCTGTCCATCCGTCCATCCATGCACCATGCACACATGCATCCGGCCATCCATGCATTGTGCACATATGCATCAGTTCGTGCATCCCTCCCTCCACAGCCCTTGTGCAGCTTCACTCACTTGTGGAGGTGCCTGAAATGCAGCCAAGGCCGTGCTGGCTGGCTGGAATCTGCCAGGGAGCCCCAGGAGCCAGGGCAGTGCAGGCTGGCAGGAGGTCTGGGATGCTGGGACCCAGCCCAGCCTGGGACACTGGAATCCAGCCCAGGATAGAATCACGGAATTGTAAAATCATTTGGACTGGAAGAGGCCTTTAAGGTCATGGAGTCATAATGTTAACCCGGCGCTGCCAAATCTACCACTAAACCATGTCCCCAAGTGCCACATCTACATGTCTGTTAAATGCCTCCAGGGATGGTGATTCCACCACGTCCCTGGGCAGCCTATTCCAGTGCTTGACAACCTTCTCAGTGGATAAATTTTTCCTAATACTCCATCTAAACCTCCCTGGCACAACTTGAGGCCATTTCCTCTTGTCCTGTCACTTGCTACTTGGGCGAAGAGGCTGACCCCCACCTCACTACAACCTCCTGTCTAGGTAGTTGTAGAGAGTGAGAAGGTCTCCCTAAGCCTCCTTTTCTCCAGGCCAAACACCCTCAGTTGCCTCAGCAGTTCCTCATCAGATTGATGCTCCAGGCCCTTCACCCCTATTTATTCCCCATCCTTTGGTATTTATTTTTGCTTTGATTTGATTTCCTTTCTTTTGTGTTTCTCCCTACTCTGACCCCCCCCCAACCCCTCCCAGTTTGCAGGACATGGTGGCAAAGTATCAGAAAAGAAAGAGTAAACTGTGAGGAGCTTCTCTTTCCTTCCCCCCTCCCCTAACCCCCACCTCACCCCCACAGGCTGGGGCCCCGCATGCCACTGGCCCATCTCCGCATGCCCTAACAGCACCCACAGCACGGCACATAACCGCATCCCATGCAGGGGGGACGGGATGAGCCCCCGGGATGGGGCAGGGGGGATGCTCTGCCATGGCTAATGATGAGTGCATTGGTATGGAGCAGTGATGGAGCCCTGCTGCCACCCACTATTAATATCCCCACTGTGGTCGCTGCGCCACGACGCGGGTCGCGCTTAACTAACGGCACGGATATAAACTGTGTTTGATGTGGAGTTTAATTCTGATGGTTATAAAACCTTAGTTGCCCCCAGAGTTTGTTTTAGGGGGCTCGTTTGGGTTCGTTTTGTTGTCATTTTGTGGGTTCTTGTTTGTGTTTTTCTTCCAAGCCGAGCGTTGCCTGGATGTATTGCAGGGGAGGGAGACACGCGTGATGGAGCATGGCAAATTGCTTTGCATTTAAAGAGGAAGATTCATACACAGGGTCTATCCCAGCCTGTGCTGTCTGCTGCCAGCCTCAGGCAGGGAATAAGCCTGAAGCTGGGTGGATAAAACAGCTGTTTGAGATGATATGATATATTCCATCCTTGGTGGGATCCCTCACCTCTCACCGGCCGATGGCAGGGTGGTTAGAGAGGGGGCTGTGCCGCTTCGATTTCCTTATGGATCCCGCCAGTACTGCCATAACCCTAATGAAAGCAGTAAGCAGTTAGGTATTAAGAGAGATTTATACAGGGATGCTTTTAACGTGGAGGAATGGATTTTGCAACGCATCCAGCACCTTCTTTCTAAAGGCAATCAATATGGTTACGAATGGCTGATATAAATTAGATGGTTTAAGCCAGATAGGACTTTTTTTACGCTGGGATGTAAATCAGGAGCTCCGGGCTCGGCAGGGCTGTAAATCTGCCTGCCTTGCCTGGGTCATTTCTGTTCTGCCTGCTAAACTCCTGTTTACCCAGGGCCATCAACATTGCTCCTGCTTGCTGTAATTTTGCACTCGACGGTGGCCCATAAAACGAACCCACTTATTTCCTTCCCAGCCCTAGAGCTGGAAATCTCCTGTGTTTCTGGAGCTGTGCCCTGCCTGCTGCCCTGTGCAATGGCAGGGGGGCACATTGGACAGAAGGTGCAGGAACTCCTTGGATGGGCAAAGGGGTGGTTTGGGGGTTTGTGCTTCATGGAACCCCTATGCATGCACATTGGAGATGGAGCAGGGCTATGGGATGAGGTTTTGCCCACGCCAAGGTACCCAGGCAGTGGGTGCTGGGGGGTTCAGCGCCCACCAGCGCAATTTGCCACTCCAGCACTCAAAATCTCACTGCCCCATGCTCACATCTTGCTTTCTGTCACCCCAACCCCCTCCTCCGGCAGTGACGGTGACTCAGACGTGGACTCGGAGCTGGAGGAGCGCGTGGATGGGGTGAAGTCCTGGCTCTCCAAGAACAAAGGCTCCTCCAAAGCACTCTCAGATGACGGCAGCCTGAAGGGCAGCAGGTGGGTGCAGGGCTGGGTGGCAGAGGACAGGGCGAGCCGTACCAGGGGACGGACAAGGTATGGTGGGAGCACCCATGGGATGTCACACTTTGGGTGCTGTGCTTGTGTTGCTGGTCAGGGAAAGGTTAATGTGATGGCCGGCTCAGTCTCCACTGGAGACACATGTCCTGCCACCCAAAGGGACCTCCATGGTCTCCCTCCCCATCATTCCACCTGCTGCACCACTGTGGAGGCACATGGGCATCACAGCCCCCAGCCCACCTGCCTCCCCAGCATTCCCAATGATCGGCTCTATCTCTGTACATCATCCCCCTTCTCCAGGGCTGGATCCTCCCCAAACCTCCCCACGCCTCTCAGCGATCACTAGCAGAAAGGGGGGCCATGCCCATGTGCCCCCATGGCCAGCATGGGGCTGGGGCACACATCCCCACTCCCATTCCCTAGGGAAAGCACTCGCCCACTGAGTGCAGATTGCTTTTATCCAAACTCAATTTCCTTGCTGGGCTCTAGGAGGCCCCGGGGGGCTCCCTGCTCCCTTCTGCCAAGCAGGAGGGGAGAGATCTGAGCCGGGTTTTCTTAATTGGTTTAATTTATTCAGCGGTGCAGATGTAAAACATTTGGGTATGGGAGATAATTCCACCTTTTCGGAAGTCGGGAATCAAACGCCGCGGCTCCAGGTAGCCGACGACGATATAGATTGAGCGCAACGCTTGAAAAGGGGAATCAAAGTGCTGGGCTAGAACAGTTCCCCCCTTTACATGACATTTTAACTCGGTGCTGTTTCCCACTGACGCACATTGCCGAGGCAGCGCCACGGCCCCACTTCACCCGCTCATCTGCATCTCCCTCTTGTCTCCCCCGTGCGTGTGTGGGGCCGGCACAGGTCAGCCCCACTGGATGGTCCAGAGGGTGAGGAGCGCCCGGTGTCGGTGTTGAGCTGCCTCAGCTATAGGAAGCGGCCGGGCCTCAAGGACTCTATAGGTGGCCATGGGGATGAGCAGACGCTGTTCAGTGCGCTGGGAGAGCGGCCGCCTTCCCCCGAGCGTGCTGCTCGCAGGGCAGCCCGCAGCACCGAGCCCGAGGACCGGGCGGCTGTGATCGCCCGTGCCTTTGCCGATGCCAGCGGCAGGGCTCGCCAAGGGCTGGGCAAGCGCTGGTCCCTTTCTGCTGCCGATGGAGACAAAGCCTCCGTCGCCTCTGCCCCGGTGAGCCGGGCATCCTCAGCCTCCTGGCGCGGGATGGAGGATGAGGAGGCAGGGGATGAGCGGTCCTCAGTGCTCAGCTTCGCCCTCTCCAGCCCTGGGAGCTTGAGGAGCCGGCGCGGGGGACCTGAAGGTCGCCCCGAGTCGCGGCTCTCCCTGGCCCGTAGCCGCATGGAAGAGGCGGACGAGGGGTCCCGTGGGCAGCCCCCGCTGGGGCGCAGCTTCTCTGTGCCCCCCCGGCCCCGCAGCGCTGCCTCTGAAGAGGGAAGTCCCAGGGACGCCCGCCCCGTGGGGCACCGCTCCTACCTTGACCCCGACCTGGAAGCTGCCATCCAGGAGGTGCTGAGCTACCGCCCGGCGTGGGCCCGGGGCTGCTCCAGCCCCGATGCTGACTCCGATGATGGCCGGAGCGTGAGGAGCGTGAGGAGCGTGCGGAGCGCGGCCCCCTTGGGTGCTGCCGACCCCAATCCCGGCAGCCTGCGCCGGTCCGCATCTGCCCTCGACTTCTCCCGGCATCACCGGCACCGGAGCAGCTCCTCTGAGGAAGAGGAGGAGCGGAAGAAGAAGAGCAGCTCCAAGAAGCGCTCCAAGAAGTCCAAGAAGAAATCCAAGAAGAAGAAGAAGCAGGAGTCATCATCATCCGAATCAGATTCCTCCTCCGATTCCTCCTCCGGCTCCACCAGCTCCTACCGCAGCACCTCCAGTGTCAAGAAGGGCCCAAAGGCAGCGGGGGGTGAGGAGCAGGGACACCCCAGCCGGGGCAAGAAGGAGGAGAAGCAGAGGAAGAAGCAGGTCGACAGCCTGATGATGAAGTATCTGTACCGACCCGAGAGCGACTGAGGCAGGAGGTGGGAGCGGTGTGTGCTGTGCAGCATGAACCTCCCCGTGTGCCACTAACCACTCGTCCTAATCCTCACCTGGCTCCGGGTATGGATCCCACCTTTGCCAGGTTCCCTGGGATATGTCCAGAGCAACCCTGCGTTTGGGGTGCTACAGGGCATCCCCACCACATCTCCAGCCATGAGGCATGACCGCAGCAGGACCAGCAGCATGTTTGGGATTAGTAGCTGTGGCACGTGGGATACTGGGAAGTGCTAATCCCTTCCCACTCCCCAGCCACCATCCAGGATGCAGCTGAATTTATTCCTTCAGGATATTTAAGGGCTCTCCCCAGGGAATTCAGCACCCTGGGGACAGTGGTGGGTCCCGAAGGCACTGGGGAGGAATGGGATGGGGACTAACATGCATCCAGTGCAGTGTGTGAGCATGGAGGGGAGGCAGCACCCACAGTGTGGGTGCCAGGGTTGATGGTTGGGACTCATGGCAGCCACATCCTGCTGCCATGTGCTGTGCAGAGGCTTGTGATGGGGATTTGGGGTGCAAATGGGTGCGCTGGGGTCTCTGGCTGTGATTTCAGAGCAGGGTTTATCCTTTGCAATGGCTTGAATAATAGGAAAAGAGCTGGAGGAAAGGGAAAGAAAAGCCTTCTGGAAACGTGGTCACAGTTGGGCTGCCTGACTCAGGGCCAGGGAAGGCATCACAGGGTGATGAAGGTGGGGAGAAGCCCCCCTAGCACCCAGCCATGGGCTGTGGTGCATGCAAGACCCTCAAGCGGTGATGTCCATGAGCACTGGTGTTTGCATCCATGGCCATGTGCTGGGTGCCTATGGGGCTGGTAGCCATTGAGCAGGCCCAGTTTGACCCATGGGGCTCAGCTCAGCCTGGCCATGAGTCAGCTGCAGTGGAATATACCCCAAATCTCTCTGAAACAATAACAAAGGTGGTGATGGAGGCTCCATCCATCTGGCTGCCACCTTGCTGGCTCACCCAAAGGCGTTGAGCCCAGCCCTGCAGCACGCAGGGAGCATTGAGCCCCCATTAACCCCACTTTCTCCCACAGCCCCCCAAGTTCCCGGCACCGTTTCCCCTACGACAGATGGGACGAGGAGCAGGACGCCGAGGAAAGCACCCGCCGCTCATCCCACAGCTCCCCCAGCGAGGCCGAGAGCCGGGCTGCCGAGACCCCTGCCTAGAGCCCCCCATCGCCCCAGAGACACCCAGCTCCACAGGGCTGCCCAGGCAGCCGGTACCTCCTGATGCACAGGACGTGGCGGGGACACACGCAGCCACCCCCAGCCCTGCTATGGGGGGAGCAGCCCGGCCGGCTCGCTGGCTGCAGCCCCCAAACCAGCTTCCCACCTCGCGGCTGTCCTCGATGGCAGAGCCGGTCATTCCGGCATCCTGGTTTGTTATTCCTCAGTGCCTGCTGGCTCCTTATTTTATAACTTAAACTCCCCCCCCGCCTTCCCCAGGCACCCCACTGTCCTGTTAAACCCCTTTTAGTTGAGCCAAAGACGTCTCTCACTGGCCGGGCCCTGGGGAGCAGCCAGGAAGGGGACATGGGGATGGGGTCCCACGTACCCGTCTGGGTTGTTGTCACCCCCCAACCCTGCCTGGTTGTTTTGCACTAGCCCGGCTGTGCGTGTCCTCGTGTTCCCCCCCCATCCCCTTTACTTTCAGTATGGAAATAAACGTCATTTCTGGCTGGTGCAGTGGCTGCTCCATGTGATGGGGGGGTCACCCTGTTTTGGGGGGTGATGGGGTTGGTGGGATGGATCCAGCCTCGATGAGGATGCTGCATGGAGGGACCAAGCCTTGCGTCTGCTGCGCCCATGGGTGATGGGGAGAGGAGACAGCCCTCGTGGGTGCTGGCACTGCATCATTTATCAATCTTCATAAATATGCAGATGAGCAGCAGGGATGGGAACCCTCGGCTCAGTTAATTATTTAACATGGAGGAGATGGTGCGCATCGCTGGCTGCCTGTGCTGCCTATGGCTCCAGCATGCACCAGCTGATTCTGGGTGCTGCCCCTGCCTCCCCCCACCCCCAGGACCCCCCAAACCAGGTTGTTTGATCCTTTCTCCCAGGCATCTCTTGGAAACAAATGGGTGAAGCTCTGCGCTCGCTGCCATAAAGCAACACTGCGCTAATGCACTTTCATTAAGTGGGAGCGATCTAATGATAATAAAATGGCACATTTAACATTAAAACATTTAACTTGACTCCTAAGCGAGAGCGTCTCTGCACTGTTCCAGCTCCATCTTCATGAGGCTGACAAAGCTCCTTAATTTGTTTCCTGGGAGCTGGTGCTTGGTAGAGACAGCTTGGCACCGTGTGGCGTGGGGGATGCTGGGATGCGGGGAGGCAGGGTACCAGCGTGCTGGGATGTGGGGATGGAGGGAGGGAGGGGTGCTGGGATCTGGGGACATAGGTTGGCAGAATGCTGTGCTATGGGGATGCAGGGGTGCTAGGGTGCAAGATGGAGGGCTGCTGAGATGGGGGGAGGTAGGAGTGCTGGGATCTGAGGAGGCAGGGACCAGGATGCTGTGATACGGAGATGCAGAGGTGCTGGGATGTGGGGTAGAAGGGTGCCAGGATACTGGGTGCTGGGATTGTGGAGTATGGGGGTGTGGGGTGGAGGGGTGCTGAGGTGCAGCATTCTCGGACACCAGGATGCAGGGATATGGGAATATGTGGGGATGCATGGGGATGCAGGCATGCTAGCACACTGGGATGTAAGGACACTGGGATGCAGGAGCACAGCTGCAGGTCAGTGTAATGCTGTGTGAGCACAGCCAGGGCCTCTCACCTACAGTGCAGCCTGGAGCACTCCGGGAAAGCGGGTGATGGCAAAGGGAGCAGTGCTATGGGATGGCTCCTCACCCAGGCTCAGCTCGCACAGCAGCTTCCCCACCACTGGTGCCAGCTTGAACCCATGGCCTGTGGGAAGAAGGAGGAGGTTGGGGAGCACAGGCCAGATCTGGGTGCTTGGGGGTGCTGGGTGCCGTCACCTACCCGAGAAGCCAGCCCCAATGATGATGTTGCTGTACTTGGGATGCCGGTCCAGGATGAAGTCTCCATCCGGGGTGTTCTGGGGGAGCCATGGTGTGAGGGTGCAGGGCCAGGGGTCCTCTCCTGGACCCATTACTGTGGGGAAGGCATGGCAAGGTCCAGCTTGGGGTCGGATGCCCCTGGGGGACACTTACCGTGTACAGGCAGGTCTCCACCACAGCTGGCCAGGGCTCCAGCCCGGGCAGGTAGCTGCTGATGAAGCTGCTCAGGAGGGCGACATCGGGGTGAGGGGTACCCGGGGGTGCCTGGTCCCGCTTGTTGGGATCCGTGGGGCTGCCATGGTGGTAGCAAACCTGGGGGGCAGCTGGTCAGGGGGGCTGGCTGTGGGATCCCCCTAGCACTGCCGTACCCTGCTCACCTTGACCAGACCAGGGTACTCGAGGGCGGGCAGCCCATAGATGCCGTGTGGGGCTTGGCTCAGCCCCATGGCCATGAAGCAGGGACCGGCTCTGCTCGCGCTCCCAGGCTCTTTCTCCTTCCAGTAGCAGACGTCGATGCGCAGGGGCTGGGGTCACAGCATTAGCCCTGGCCTCGGCGGTGCCACCCCATGGTGCCACCCCATGGTGCCACCAACCCTCACCTGCAGCGGCAGGCGGAGACCCAGCGGTGCCAGGAGGGCACCGGTCCAGGCTCCAGCAGTGATGATGAGCCGGGGCGCTCGGTACACGCCGGCAGTGGTGGTGATGGTGAGCATGGCCCCGGGCTCGATGTGCAGCACCTGCTCCCCGTCCTGCAGGGTGCCCCCGTGCCGGCGGAAAGCATCCTGGGAGGGGATGGGGACAGGAGGTGGCTGCAGAGACTGAGCCAGAGGACATCCATCCTATCCCATCCTATAGCATCCCATCTCATCCCATCCCCCCCCTTCCCCTCCCATCCCATTCCATCCCCTCCCCTTCCCTCCCCTCCCCCCCCTTGCCGCTCACCTCCCCCCCCCCCCCCCCACCCCCCCCCCTCCCTCCCCACCCCCCCCCCCC
>WYDI02024007.1:0-29471 GCA_009867235.2 Psittacus erithacus | reverse complement strand
AGCAGCAGTGGTTTGTGTTATACCTTAGTTACTGGGCTGTTCTTATCTCAACCTGTGGGAATTACATTCTTTCGATTCTCCCCTCCATCCCTCCAGGAGCGGGGGCGGGGAGAAAAGGGGGGGAGTGAAAGAGAGACTGCTTGGCTGACTAGGCTTAAACCATGACAACTCTTTATAAAGGTGACTGGCACTTTGCCCATCTTTCCTAACTTTGACACCAAACCCTATTTATGCAAAAGGAAGCACATTGCAGCTAGCAGCTCAGCAATTTCACATCTGAATTCCTGAGATCTCCTGAACGACTGAACGCAGTTCAGAGGCAGAGTCTGGTTCCTTCTATTTTACTCATTTGTCCTAAAAGTTATTCCAGTGAAGCTTTGATGTTAGACAGTCCCTCAGCTTCACATTCCAAAAAATAGCTCAAATATGAGATAATCTTTTCTACAGAAAAAAACAGCTTAAATAATTACCTGCAATGGTATTTTATAACTACCTGAAAATAACTTCAAGTGCTCCTTCTATTACTTACTGGAAGCATCCAGAGTTTTTGGAGGACAATATGTACTAAGGTTAGTAAAAGCCACAGAGTAAACTAGATTATTTTTTTGTTGTCACTTGTGTCTGATGGCCTGCTTAAGAATGTTGTTCCTCTCTTCTTCTCCTCAGCCGTGATGACATTAGACCAGTGTTTTAATCCCCAAACCTTTCTTATGCCCCCTCAGGCTTCAACGACCTCCATCTCCACCACAAGGCCAAACTCTGTCTTTGTCCTTTCCTACAGTCATAAGGAGGCTGATGCTGCGCCACAAAGGCACAGCCAAAGTGCAGGTAACGCCTAGTGGCAATCCCAGTGTAAGAAATCAGAACTCTCAAAATTGTTATAAACAGGAAAATGAGAGAAACTGCCCTCTCCTTTTAATGTTTTCATATGCTTCACTGAAATCTAGGAATGTCTGATGGGCATTAGAAAAGAGACTGTTCAGGCGTGGGGAAGAGGTACAGCCTTATCTCACTACAGCACCATAGGCAGGGGAAAAGTGATGACTCACTTTAAGGCTTGGGAATGGAAAGAGCCAATGGTACAGCAAGAAAAGGGAGGGAAGAGAAAGGTACAGACTTATGTACAGACTTCTAATTTGTCCTTTGGGTGAAAAATTGGAACACTGAATCCTGCTGTCTACTCTTCTGCATTTATCTCCTGTGATTGACTGAACCTCCCAGCGCAACACATCCTCAGTCCTGCAAACAATTCCCTTCCTCTTCAGAAATTCCAGACAGGCAAGATTTATTCCCTTGAAGAATACCTTCATGTAGGTGTCAGGTGTATTTTTGTACACTGTTTGGAGACTTCTGCTGGCTTGCAAACTCCAACTGCATACCCTTGGCTAGTCAAACTTTGCTGATTTACACCAGCCCAGAGTCTAACCTACAGACTCAAAAATGCTTTGTGCTAATTCTGTGTGACCTTCAGCGTTCTCTTTTGTTTTCTGGATGTCTTTCCCTGCCTCTGCAGCTGCTGAATACAGAAGGTAGAAAAATGAGAGAACTAAACTAAGGAGAGGTTATCACTGGAAAACCTAAGCTTGTAAAAAGCAAACAAACATAAAAAAACAACCCCAATTTGCTATCTCAGCTATAGACCTCAAAGGGTAATAACACTTTTAGTGATCATAAAACATGCTTTCTCATAAGCATTTGTGAAGTTGTAAAAAGGACTACGTTCTAGAAGCCTTGAAAGTGAAAATTATAAGGCATTTTATCCACATTCATGGGATTTAGGAAATGTAGCTTTGTTCCTTGAATAAGGAACAATACCTGTCATGATAAAGTGTTCAAAACTGATGGAGATGCAAGGAAAAATTTTGAGGCTGTGAGTCTTTTTTCCCTGAATGAACTTAACCTAAAAGACCACTAGAAATTGGTTTTAACATATTTAGAGAAAAAATTTAATTGGATTCTTTCAGGACATTAAGTCAATTTCTGCTATACTCTTTCACAAGGAAAACAAACATCCGTACCACTTAATGGACCATTTTCCCAGCTATCAACAGCACAGAGCCCCCCCCAAGAAGCCTTCCCATCTTTCCCCACTCCCTGCTAAAACTGGGCTGCAGATTAATTTCCTCATCTAGGTTTTCTGGACAGAGCATACTTGGCATTTCTGAGCTGCACAGGCTTAGTGTCTTTAGCAGTGGGATCAACTGCATGATAGAAACTGCTTATAATTGAGAAATTGTATGGGAAAAATACACAGCTCTTGAACACTCTGGCATTTTCTGTCCGTGGATGCAGTGGTAACTATGTCTACAAGGTCTGGTTTTGTTTCTTGTGTACAGCCTCATCTATGGGTTTACTTCAATTATAGAATTAATAAGGGTTCTCACTTGGACTTTCTTCCTGTTTCCCATTTCTCAAACAAAAAAAGCTCTCCTAAGAGAAATGACATTTTATTTTACACTTCTATTTAGGGAGTTGAGGAGGGGTGGGTGGAAGAAGGCAGCAGACACTTTAGGTTACCTTTCATTTCAGGAGGGTTACTCTGAATCTTTGCAATAAATATAAGAGAACAATCATCAGATGTTCTTACAGTCTTCCTGTA
The DNA here is from genome assembly GCA_009867235.2 of Psittacus erithacus. Classification (NCBI taxonomy): domain Eukaryota; kingdom Metazoa; phylum Chordata; class Aves; order Psittaciformes; family Psittacidae; genus Psittacus; species Psittacus erithacus. Next base: position 26,872 of record WYDI02024007.1, on the reverse strand, counting down.
CCTTCACAAAACTTCATGAAGGACCAGCATGGTGAGAAAGGAAGTCAGCATTAGTGACTATCTTGTGATTTGGGAGGGCATTGCAATGTGGCCACTTGGCTCCAAAGCTGGTTGCACTGGCTTTTCCGTAAGGGTATATTCTATAAGAACTACAGGCAGGCCTCCAGGTCATCTAGAGAACAGCTGAGATTCATCAGATGGGCATTGCCTGTGTGGGTGATGTTAGTGTGAGAACCTCAAACATCACTCCTTGGCATTAAGGAGCTAATGAGGATTGCTCTGTTGTAGTCCGGAGCTAAATATTTCAGCAACAGTAGGATTAGAGATGGGACAGAGAGTGGGAAAACATGTAGAAATCTTTTCTCAGACTGAGAATATAGGAAATATGTGCTTGCAAATTTCTTTTATACTCTTTGTTGGCAGAGGCACATTTTGATTTTACTTAGTGCTGCAAAGAATTCTGTCTGTATCCCTTATAGGTCTGAAGCTTAATGTTAAAGTATCTTGATGCCAGGACATAAGACAAAGAATGTCATTGTTTATTCTTTGATGTTCTAAAGCATCTTATTCTTCAGGGATCTCAACATGCTGTACACACATTAATTAAAGTCCATAGTACTCCTAAATCAGATGCTATTATTCCCAGTTGATGGATGGAGAAACTGAGATAAAGAAAGATTATACGGTACATTTTCTAATGTGGGAGTATGTGAAATTAGACCCACGAAATTCATGGTTCAGCAATTAAATGGAAGCAATATGATATATTTCACATACACTGAAAAACCTCTATGTTCCACTGAAACAACATAAAAAATTGTGCTTTGAGACCTTGGTGTCACAATACTCACAAAACTGCAAGGATTTTTTGGCTGAAGAAAAGCTAGCTTGCATGCCCATCTTCAATAGATGCCTCTGTGGCATCAAGTTCAAATTTAAGTTCAAGTATCCCCATGATTTATGGTTATTTGAATTTATTATTTCAGTTGAAGCTACTAAAAAGAAAGACAACACCCAAACCAGTGAAGGCAAAGATGAACCTGTGAAGCCAGCAGGTAGTATTAGGCAATGCATGAACCCAAACCAGCTGCTACAAGAAGAATCAAAAAACCCACTGGTGAGCAGAGTAAAGTGAGTAACATGCCTTCATATTTTACAGCAGAAGACATTAATTAGACAAATCTTGGTCTCACTCCATCTGTAATAAATAAAGAAATAAACTTAAAAGCTTCAGTGAAGATTGCTGTCCAGTTTTGTCAATTTATTTTTTCAGATACTGGGGTTTTTTTAAGAGTAAAACAGTCTTTTCAAAGGCAGATTTAATACTGTTCTTGAAGAAACAGGCCTTAGGGGCTTCATCTTCCTCTTCATCAGAAATATCCTCAGATGCTGCCTGCTTTTTCTCTGATTCCCTCCTCAAGCAAAAGAAATACCTGGCTGATGGATCACAGCGTTACTTAGACCATCTGAAAACAAAAGGTTTGAAATAAACTATATTCGAGCTACTGCTATTTTGTCTTTTGCTTTATCATCAGGTTCCATCATTGCTGCCTTGGGGCAGGTGGGCTTGCAGCATCCCAGACCAGGGCCCTTCAGAATGCTTCTGGAGCCTCATGCTGGGGCTTCCTGAGGGAGCTGGATCAACACAGACTAGAGCAGCCCCAGCTTCCAGCAAGTTTTGCCTACTTAGTTCTGGAAGATACGTCTCCCACAGCAAGCTGTACTGTGAATGCACTGAAGCCAGCAGATCTGTCCATTCAGCTAGGTGACTTGCTGGCTCAGAGGCAGCAAAACCGGACCTCTTTGGCTGGTTTCTGAAAAAGCACTGGATAACTCAGAATAAGCTAGGACAGAGAACATCAAGGACCTGAAGAGAAACCTGAGTCATATTTACAATTGCTATCGCAGTCAGCTGTACAAATAAAAGGAAAAATAAATCTGTTTGAGCTCAATAAACAGGATGTAACTTGTTAAACCTTGAAAAAATCCCCAAACCAAACAATTAAGCAAGCCAGTCTTTTGCTGTTATTACATTGAATTCTATTTCTGTCTTAGCTACTGTCTTGTGCTGTGACCTTAGCAGGCAATTTCCCTGCCTTGTCTCCCTGTTCTGCCTCCCACCACTTTTCTGTCTTGCCTATTTATGTTTTCTTTCACTCTCAGTATTCAAGTTTATTTGGCCTGTCAATTGAATCCATTCTGTTATTCAAGGAAGACTGTTCTCTAAAGCATTTTGTCATCCAAAATATTTGCTAGAATATCAAAATTGAAAGTAATGGAAAGTAAATAAACATTCACAAAGCATTACTTCCACATGGAGCTAGAACCTTATTATACCTGGCTATGTGACAAGTCTCAGTCAGTAATGCTTATTTCGCCTTTCACTTGGCTGTGCCACAATGCTCCTCTGAGTCCCTTTTTTTCTGTATCCTAATCTGATGTATATCCTTTGCAATTTCTGGTACTGACCGTAAGGTTTCACTGTTAAAAAGACCAGGAGGTCCTCAGATGGTAGCAGCCTGTATCCTGTGTGCAGCAGTTTGAGGGATCTGTGTTTGTAAAGGCAGAAATCATGGTACAGGGTAGTGCAGCACCTAAATGAGCTGTTTAAATAGGACGCACCTGAGACACAAATCTGAAACGTTACCACTGTATCTCAACTTTTCACCACTGATATTTTGTGATTCACAGTCCAAAGCTTTTCCTAAACATATCCTCCAAAGTTATCAGGCTGAGTACCAAGGAAATGATTGAATTTCCCCATTTAAAAAGCAGCTGCTAAGTGGCAAAATGGCATGGCTGTCTTTTATGTTATTCAGTGTTCAGACACAAGGAGAACTGTATTCATCTCTCTTCAGCCTGACGTATTTGTGGTAAATTCCTAAGCACAAGGGTATTCCTTCTCACCATCCCTGCAGCAGTTCCACTGCGCAGAAAACAAAAGGGCATGATTCAAAGGGCCAGAGGCAAAGTGGGGAATGAGAGAGGCTGTCCCTATAACCAAGAGATAAGTACACTTCTTGTTGGGCAAAAATGGTGGATTCTGGTCTGTGTTGATAAAACAATTCAAATGCTCTTTATGAAGAGACATTAAGCAAAACTGATAAGCCAGGCTGAATTCTCTCCCTTTCCTTAAAGAGCTTTTAACTGCTAAAGCATAAAAAATTTTCTATTATTATTTTGGGGGGTGTGTGTGTGTGTTTGTTTTTAAACAAATGGCTCTAAAATCAAGGTTCATGTTTTGAGCTAAACACCAGGTTCTCAATATATCTGAGTTTCTCTGCCTCATCAATGGCCTTGTTCACACTCAGTTCCTGAATCCAAGCAAAACTTAGACTTGCAATAGAGCAGTCAGCCAGAGCAACATGAAAGCATCTGTGAGTATCATAACTGTTATACTAACAAAAGCATATGTTTCCATGACGCTTCAGGCAACGAAGTGATCAGGCAGGGTTTTATGGCATCAACACCATAATTTTATCTACACTTTTAAGTTAGGTTCCTTATTCTTGTTACAGTATCTGATAATCTGGTACATTCAGACATTGCTTCTGCAAGTGGCCACCACAGACCAGGGTAGTGAATTCTGACCAGTCACAGCGCTAGGTCAAGCGGGCACAAAAGGTGAAAGGCTGTAGAAAAACTGGCTCGGAAATTCTTATTCCCATATGAGAGCTTTAGGATTTTAGGATTTTAGATGCTTGACTGGGTATGGGCAGCATGATATGACCCAGCTCAGTTATCCTATGCCCTGATATCAGACCTGGCTTTTTTAAAGCTCACCTAGGTGTAGAGCACACCAGGTAGTGTGGCTGCAATTTTGTTTAGAATGAGGTGAATAGGCTAGCTGAGCTCAGATCTGAATGAAGGCTGGTTCTTCATTCAAAAGAAAGAAAAAAGTGCAAAATGTTGAGGATTTTGAGGGATTTTTTTGTTGGAAGTTTGTGATATTGGAACAAACAGGGTGGCCACTGGTGAATGCAGAGTACTTTTCAGCTTGGGAAAGACACTGGGAAAAGCATAGTCAGAGCAAGGACATCTGCAGTGTTTCTGCAGTCATGTTCCCAATGCTCCCTCTGCACTTCCGAAATCTTCTGACTCTTTTGTATTAACCTGAGTTGGGTTTCTGTCAGGTTCACAGAGTAAAAATGCATGGACTTTTATTTCAGGATAGTTTCCTTGCAACTGCTATTCCAAAGGTATTCCAGTTGTTGTGCGCTGTACCTGTAGGATATGAGGAATATATCTAAGCAACTGCCAATGAAAACAGCATCCACCAGTAACTAATTAGTTATTTAATTCCACCATAAGGTTGTCTACATCTCCACTGGAAGATCTACAAATCAAGCACTTTACCCTTTCTGTTACTAGAGAGACAAAAGATATCTGTCCATCTAGCATAAGCTACTATTCTATTATATTATCTTGTCTTATGAAATATTTTCACATGCAAAGGGCTGAAGTCTGTAATATTTTATACAACGAAGCAGTTCTTTATGAAATGATGCAGAATTCTGTGTATAAGACACCTCTAACTCTCAACTTAGTGACATGATCTGCATTAATCCAGCATGACACAGATGTACATCTTCACAGCTACAATGCTAAAACTGATAACTAAATCCTCTAAAGTAAAACTGGAGAAAAGGGAAGAATCAATATCAAGAGCTGAGTCCACTTGATTGAACCTCCTGAAAAAGAGGCTCAGGAGAGACCTTATTGCTCTCTACAACTACCTGAGAGGAGGTCATAGTGAGGGGGAGGTTGGTCTCTTTTCCCAAGTAACAAGTGATAGGACAAGGGGAAATGGCCTCAAGCTGCATCAGGGGGAATTTATACTGGATATTAGGAGAAATTTCTTGTCTGAAAGGTTTATCAAGCACTGGAACAGGCTGCCCGGGGAAGTGGTGCAGTCACCATCCCTAGAGGTATTTAAAAGAAGTGTAGATGCGGTGCATAGGGACAAGGTTTAGTGGTGGACTCGGCATTGTTAGGTTTACAGTTGGACTTGATGATCATAAGGGTCTTTTCCAAATTAAATAAATGATTCTATGGTTCTATGACTCTAATCATGCCAAGTTACAACAGCTGTAAATGCATCTCTGTATCACTTTCCTGTACTTCGTAACTTTCATTACTGAAAATCCCTACAAACGCACTGATTAGGCTGGTAAGATGGATGAGGTTGATAGCTGCTAGTTCCTGCCATATGGATCACAACTGGAGGTTCTACAACTTGCTAATGACCTGTCTTAGCAGCAGCCTGCCTGAAAAGATGAAGAAATGGAATCTCCCTGTATTTGCTGGGCTAAGCTTTGTGTTGGCAAACACTTGCTAACATATGTCACAGGCTTTGAAAAGACATGGTTTATTTATATGTTAATTATTGCAACACGTTGGGGAAAATATTTGTTGATACAAGAGCTGTGTAAATAGCCAAGTGTTGAGAGCTGTCACCATTTAAAAATAAATGAGCACTAGCCAATAAGGATCAGAAAAATTCTACAATACAAAGGACCTCTCCTGGCTTATGGCTCAGCCCAGTCCCACTGAGATCTCTATTGATTTCTGTGAGCTGAGTCAGTCTTTAACTGTTCCTCATGCAAACATTAAGAAAACTTCATGCACTCCCTTCCCTGCATTGGTGCATTGCTTTGAGACACTGCACTGCACTTGAACTCAGAAGGTGGATGTCACTTCTGCATGACAACAGCGAGTGGAGGGTGTGTAAATGTTGCTGGTAGCAATGTCAATGATAAAATACATCTCATCCTTCCTCCAACCCAGGGACTCTTCTGGATATGGAAGGACATGGAGAGGGGCTGTCTTGAAGGTGTCATGCCTTCTGTGAAACAGATGCCAAAGGCCTTCACAGCTATGATCATTAAAAGTATTTCAACTCCATTTGCAAGGAAACTGGCATTTCTGTTCCCTGGGAAAGCTGCTGGGCAATGTGTGGAATTTGCTGCTCTGAAGTCTCCTTATTAGTCCCTGATAGAAACATTTCCTTTCAAACTGGCTGCATCCCCCACTTTTGGCAGAAACTTGGGTAATGACATATTAGACTCTGCACAGCCAAATTTCTGTGTCATAAAGTACTTCACAGTGAAAATTGTTCTGTCAATGTATTGAATTTTCACAGCATTGCTGTTAGCAATACTGTTTACCTTGAGGGCAAACAACAAAAGAAACAATTCTCTTGGATCTATTTGGTGGTTACATACACTGCGTTGTTTACCAAGTAGTTTACAGACTCCTGGTTTTGCATGAGAGTAGCATTACAGGGCTGTGATGATCAGAAGTGAGACATGCACTTTTTCTGCACACATAGCTGAGAAGCTGCTGAGTACCACACCCTTTCCAATGTGGGCAGAAAGTTGATGATCTTGCAACCCATATTGTCATCCAGTTCTTCAGAACTATGAAACTACTGAGACCTGAGAACCCCATAGATTCTCAGCTAACAAAAATGCGTATTTTGCTAGGTGTGCTCACACTAGAGATTAAAATGTGGGAAAGATAAGAAATAGCAATGCCATTTTTAGTAGCTATCTCCTTCCTTTATCTGTCTGTGATGAAATAGAGATGTCCAGGCACCACAAATGGGAAAAGGATCACACTATACAGTCTGATAAATGTTTGAGGTATCAGTTATGCTCCTCACATCTAAAGAAAATATAAAAGGATGGGGAGTGTGAAGGGACAGAGGATGAACTTTCACAGCCCTGGTACCCGTTTTTCTCCCCATTCTCAGAAAAAGAAATACAAAGGTTGCTGTTGTTACCCTTTCAGGTCAGAGACATGATGGTTCAGATGTTCTAGAAGGGACTTTGCTCCATTGAATTAAGTTTAAGGACAGAAAAGTAAGCTCAAGGCTGATACGTTTGGCTTGGTTCCCTGTTATCAAACATCAAAATCTCAGTGGCTTGCATTGGTATGGCAGTGATTGCTGCACAACAGTTAAATAAAAGACGCTACCAAAATAAAATAATAAAACTTGTCATTCAGAGACTGCTGTTTCCTGGTAACAGTGAATGATCCTGTGAACGTAAAGGTCATCATGGATTTTCTTCTAAGTTATTGCCACAATCTCCTTAGAGATCTTGCAGGGCCTGAATTGGGAGAGTTTGGATTGTTTGATCCCCAATTCATAGTGAAAAATAGGAAACTAAAGTTAAGAAGCCCTGAGTAAGAAAAGGAAGCTGTATTTGGAAACAAATCCAATCTGCAGATCAACACCACTGTCAAGATAAATAAGCTACTGAGTTCTGGAAGTGGCAATCAGAGATTGACTCTACCTTGGTGTGTTTTAGCCTCTGATCATTATCTGCGCAGTTTAAACAGGGGACAACCTGATGTTCATCAACAAAACTGTCCTATGACCTGCACATTATTCTGGGAAGTCACAGAAAAGCTCAGTCTTCAGGAAACCACACAGGTTAAATAGACAAGTTGCTAAAGAGTCTGTATTCTTGGTGCCACCCAAAGAAAGAGCCATTTCTGATGATGTTCACAGCATACCCCACATCCTGTTTGAAGACAGAGCACCTGTGCAAAGTACATGGGTTTATTTTTAACCAGCTAGCTCTGATTAACCTATTATTGACACCATTTCTTCCACCCCAATGAAACTTGCAGTATCTCAGGAGTTGCCTAAAAAAGCATCCAGCAGTAAGCAAAGCCCCAGGTGACTGTGTATGACTCAGATGCTTCAAATCTGTAGGGTTTCTGGGTTTGGTACTGCCCTTGGTGTTGAATGCACAGCTGTTGCATAATGCAGTCCTGTTTTCAGGACCAACACTCTGCACATCCACTGCTCAGCAATGGACTGTACAAGATATTATATCTCAGCACAGTTACTTATTTTTTCATTCTGGGAATGTAGATGGAAATAAAAGTCTTGTAGCTCCATGCACAACTTCATAACGTTCCACCTTACTTTTAGCAGCTGTCAATAGCGGAAGGCCAAGAAGACATGGCAGAAGATGAAAACTAGAACTGCTAGGTATAGTTTCCATATGCATGCCATTGTCCCAAAGAAAACAATGATTTTTTTGGCTGGCCTCAAAACTCTCCAGGGTCCCAAATGCAAACAGCCCCCAGAAGTCTCCCTTGGAAGTTTTAATTCAAACCTTTGGCAGATTGAGGGGCTGAATTCTACAGGATTCCACATGCCAAAATGATTTGCCAAGTGTAGGCTCTATCAATTCTATATGGCTTTATCAATTCCACATGGGTAACTCCTCACCATTTCTTTACATTGTTATAGCAAGTAATACCTTCTTCCTCCAGCCCCTCTCCATGCTCGCGAGATTGGTGAATCAAAGCTTCCCATCAGCACTACACAATGACATTTTTTCTTTCTTCGGCCTGCTGGTACTTAGTTTCCAAAAGTCCTTGGGAAGAGCTAGGTAAAATACATCATACTTTGACCTTCTTATCATTCCAGACAGTCTCTGATGCACCATCATCTTCATGAGCTCCATCAAGATGTGTGTATTGACCTGAATTTCTCCTGTGGCAGATTCAAGGCAAAAAAGTGGCTGTCTGTGAGGTGAGAGGTGTTTGAAGAAAGGTCAGCATAGCAGCTACAGGCATACTAGGGCTCCCTGTGCATGGAGCTTCGGATGGGTAAAAAAGCTCTGTGAAAAAGGACAGAGGACTCTGCAGCCATTTATTTTCTTATCCTCTGTAATAATACACCTTCCTGGCTTATTTTACACGGCTCTTTTGTACCTCAAAATTCCCAGAGAGAGCTTCTGCTTCACATTTGTCCACATTTGGTGTTTGAGGAGTAATGGGAAAAGAACATGTGCGGTCACCTATATAGAAACAGCTTTTTTACAGCAGTTGCTTCACAAGGAAGGTGACCTTGGTCATCAAATTAACCAGTTTGAACAGAACTGAAGTGAGATTGCTGGTCTATTACGGAAGTGCAAGAGGGTGTAAGGGAAGAGCAAAGGGATGTGAAAAGCTGAACTTCATTTATGGTAAAGCTGAGGTTTTCCAGCTGATCGGGTTGTTAAACTAAGTTACTTCCTCACTCAAAATGAGGACACACCCAGTGGTGAGAACAAAACAAAGCTGTTTTGATTATTGCCCTCTTCCTTTCACTTTTCAGACTCTCCAGTCTGCCTTCATCATCCTAGTTAGGGTTGTTGTGTCCTTGCCTAGGAGGGACAGGACTAGTTTTTGGCAGTTGCTTCTACTAACTGGCTGGCTTCACAAGAGGCTATCACCAAACTGCAATAAGATCTCTGCAGTAGTCCCCTCACGTTATAAGGTGGCAGTGAACAGGGCTCTACTTAGTTTTCATTTTTTAATTGGCTGAGTTATTACTTATGTGAAACCAACCTTATTTTAAGCTTGTTCAGTGAAAGGCACTGGAACAAACGCTATTCAATGCCCTGCGATGACCTTTCTAGTTGCTGTTGTATAACTACATCCTTAAAACATTCCTCTGGAGAATGCCCTTTTCTCTCCTAACATCAGAGCTGCTTTCCTCAGATAATTTAGAGCTGGATTGCGCCTAGCCTCACAACAAGGTTGGAGAAGATATTTCTCAAGAAGCCTTTCCTTCTTTGCGCCCTTGGGCACAGGCTGGAATAAACCCACACCTGGAGACAGATGAGCAAAATTTACCTGGAGAATTTGTATTCGCAACTCCAACTCATGTCACAGATACCTTTGAAAATGTCACTGCATTCCACCCTGCTTCAGTCATGGTGCATAAGTAGTACCCTGCAGTCATTGTATTGCACACCTAAAACCAGCCTCATTTCATCCTCTGAGATCATTAGTCCATTTTAAAGTCCAATGAGACCATAGGTCAGGGATGCACAAGTGGAGGTCTCCTGCTGTGTCTGAGACTTACAAATATTTCTGTGGACTATTTTAGATGATTTCTGAACATCTGGGAGACTTACTGCATCTGTATTGTCTGTATGTTAACAAGGAATGACACTCCAAAATGTCTAACTCTTACTTCCATGATTAACTTAATTGGTCAGCATTCTGTATGTGGACCCTATGGCTAGATGTTGCCCACCCTGACTTTCAGGAGTTGGCAGATCTTAGCAAGATGATCTGTCATCTTCTCAGACATAAAGGAGTGTCTCTTTGCTTCACATTTACTTTGTGTTTTACCACTGAAGAAAAATGAAAGGGCAGGTTTGTTTATTTAAACAAAGTATATCAAGTATGCTGTAGACCTAATTGAGATTTAACCTGACTTTAATTATTCCTCCTACTGTGTGGACCAGGAGCGTAAGATTTACACAGGGCCCATGATTTGTGTATACATTCTTTTCCCCTTGAGTTTTCCGTCACTCCTTCCCCTTACTCTCTTAACAATGATTTTGAGAGTTTTCATTGTAGGGGCAGAATTAAAGCCAGTATAGAAGGATGAACTAAACCATACACAGTCCTTTGTGGCACACTGCAGAACCATTCCCTAATGGAAAACAGATGGGTCTTTTTTTTCCCAACAGTACAAAATTCCCATTTTTCTCCCTGTGGGACACAAGCTACTGGCTTTTAATATCATTACTCATCCATCTAACATAACTGGTTTAAGAACAATATGCCTATAGGATTGCACTCCTAATTAAATTCTTACAGCTCTCTCGAGTTGTCTTTTCTCTTATGAACCTTGTTTGTATGCAAGACAGGAGGGTCTGTGTGGGTGCAGGTTTACTTGACACTTGTGTGGTTTTTACTGGCACTTACAAATGGCAAAGTCCTGAGGGACCTCTCATGCCTTGTTCTCGGATTCAACACTTGTGAGTTCTAAGCTTAACCCAAATTGAAAATAGGATAGGCTGAATTCCCAGCTGTTGAATATTGATATCTCTTTATTGACTCCTGCAGAGAAGTGCTGATTTCCATCAGTTGAGTATATGCGCATGACTGTGTAGATTTGAGGGTGCCCATCTGTTTAGCAGCCAGCAGGGGCTGTTCCCATCAGTGATGCCAGTCTACAATATCCATCAGTGTCCCCAGGGTGGTAAGTCTGACAGAGGATAGGTTCAGTGGCTGCAGACTGTTTGCTTTAATATAGTTTTGTTTTCTTTGCTTGGCTCTTATTGAGACAATTAGAGTTTAAATTACCTCTCATCTTCTAGGTCAGACATGAACGATAAAAGGATTCCAGTAAAGCAAAGGGAAGAAGATTACATTCTGGCTTCCTTCTGTAGGCTTGAATGAGGAAGAAATATAAGATTTTAATTTCCAGACCTGCTTACAGGATGCTCATAATTTTTAAAACCACAAGTTTTGACTATCCTCCTAGTTTCCCCTTCTACCCAGAAAAAGATGAACATTAAAGCAAAGCTGAAGAATGTAATCAAAGTGGGATTTATGTCTCAAGTGCCGCTAAATGTCCTTGTAGTATTTAAATAAAGTTGAAATTATCTTTGTTATTTGTGCCAAGCTGTATCATTTCTTTGACATATCCTGTCCTACGAAATGGGAAGTGGTTTTTCAGACTCCTTATATAGAGCCTCTGTTTAAAATAGTTTGGGGTATTTTTTTTCTTCTTTGTGATAAGAGAATCTGAACTCTGTTTACATTCTTCAGCTCTCTGCCTTTTAATCTTCAAGTGAAGCTCTGTTTTGCTTTGAAAGGTAAAACTGTCATCCTTAGATGAGAATAGCATTGTGCTAAAACAACTGATCAGACACTGTTTTACTGCCAGTAAACCAAGGGAAAGTATGAACTCTGCACTTGGCAAAAAAGGATTCATAGCTCACAAGCTGCAACTGAATTAAATCTTACTGCAGCAAAGTAGGATCAACTGAAACAGAAACAAGGATTTTGGCAGAAAATGAGGATGATGCACAATAAGCAGTAGGTTCCTATCTCTTAGGGCTAGTGACAAAGAAAAGAAGGGGAGAGCCAGATGGGAGTAGGGAAGTGGAGGAAATATCTTCAGAGGAGAGGTAGGACATGGTATTTCCTTTTGTAAAGCATCAAGCATTCTCATTAGCCTAGCTTAATTATTCTGGATTTGGGAAAATGAACAAGCATGGAATAATTATAAAGGCAGATTCTCACCTGGAGCTGCTCCTTTAGGAAGTAAAGATATCAAGTGACTGGAAGATCTACAAGAGATGGAGAATCTCCTCACTGGAGGAGGGCTCTGAAATAGCATAAAACTAACAGAGCGCACTCTGACACCACCAGCAAATTTGCTGCCTGACTAACCTGTTTCCAGGACCCAGCAGGAATACCTTCTTACAGCAAGTAGGTTATAGCAGCTGCCAGAGCCACATCTGGAGCCTTGGATTCTATAAGCAAATCCCCTATTGACTCCTCCCAGCAATCTTGTATCAAATGCATCCCAGATCTGAAGTCCTCACGAGGCAAAGTGCAAAGTGGCTAATTCTGTTCTGAGAATAGCAGTTGTTCAGGCAGGAATAACTTCTACTTTTGTTATTGAGAAATACTTGGGATGAAATAAGAGCACCTAATTTCTATCACCCAGTTACCTCCAGAAAATGTCTGAGATGAAAAGAAAGAAATCAAATGGTAACTGTGAAGAAAAATTTGCAGGGACAAAGATTAATGGAGATATGTAGAGGATGAACTGTGGAGAGGTAAGAGGTGCTTTCACTATGAATTGGAGACAGCACCATGAGTATATATGTGCGCATGTGTGGTAATAAATTTGAAAGAACGGTATCAATCTTCTGCATGAGGTCCCCTGTGGAGAGAATTGGCAAGTAAAGAATATAAGAGAAATAACAATGGAATATTATTCAGGGGAAAGGAGCTGAAAGACACAGCAATGGGAATCAGAAATGCAGGAAAAATTGAAGGAGTATCTCAAAAAAGAAAATAAAAAGCAAATGCTAAATAAGGAAGACTGAGATGTATGAGTAACAGATTATGGTTCCATTCATGCACATTCCTTCTTCCTGACAGCTGTCCAGTATCACAGAGGATTTTAGACCACCGGGATGGAGGAAACATATGGGAGATGATGACACAAATATAGTGCAGATGAGACATGAGTCAAGTTGTCTGAATCACTCTTAACACTTCACAAAAGCACAAATTAAACATGTAGAGCATTTAATGAAGTCAGTGAAACAAATATTTGTCAAATCCAGTGTGGCATCACAGCTATCAAGCTTTATGTCACAGACTCAAAATAATTTCAGGAGTCCTGAAGGAGTGAACAATAGAATGGAAAAGTGTGTAGGAGAAAAAGTGGAAGATACACCACTTAGATACACACAAGTTCATGGAGCTGGATGGGATACACCCAAGGGTACTAAAGAATCTGGCAGAAGTGCTTATGGAGCCACTTTCCATCATTTGTCACCAATTTTGGGTAACCATAGCATTCTTCTGGAGAAACTGGCTTGGATATTGTACTGTCAAGGTGGGTGTTGGCCTCTTCTCCCAAGTAACAAGTGGTAGGACAAGAGGGAATGGGTGAAGCTCTTTTATCATCCCATGTAACCTCAGAGATGGGTCTACTGAAATGCTAATCAGAAACCACAAGTTCCAGACCCAGGTATTTCACTGATTTTATGACATTTATTGAAATTAGGGGTTTTATTCCTGCATGCTAGAATCAAGTTCCATCACAGATAATCTAAACTGGGAGTTTAATAATTTACTTTCATTTCCCTATGTCTCTGTCAAAAACATCTTTCATTTTACTTTAGTGCCAGACATATGTTGAATGCCAGCTCGGGTGGGTTTGTGTCCGGTGGCTCTATGCTATATCCTATCTTCACTAAGCAAAATGCAAAATGCAAAAATCCCAACAGGGACTGACATACGCTTGTCAAAGTTGGAGATTTAACAGGAGTAAGTTTTTTGCTCAGGAATTCCAGCAAAATTGTAGATGGGCTCAGGCCATATGAGAAAATAGCACTGCGGACGATGCATCAGTTTTCAATAGCCGCAGCAGCACAATACTCGTGCCACAATGAGATTAGCCTTGACTTTCGAAGGAGTTTGCAACCTAGAGAAAATCAGGGATCAGACTATTCTGTTAGGGAATATACTCATTCTGGATTTAATCTGGTCTCTTATACATAGTGTTTCACTCCTTCCTCTCATCCATTCCCCAAAATCACCTCAGCCATGCATAAGAAGACATGCAACTCGGGCTGGCTTTAGCTCTCACTCAGCCTGGCAATCAGTTTTCTTCGCTGCAAGGACACCAGCTGTATCACTTAAGCTCTGAATATCCCCCAGAAGTCTCCAGGTGTTTCTGTGAGGATAAACATATTTATCTCACAGTCTGAGAAACAACACTGCATCATAAGAAATCCTAATGGTCCATGTGGGAACACCATGATGGCAGGCATAATGCTGTTATTCCTTGCATGGCTATCCAGATCTGAGGGGCACAGGATAACTACTGCTTGTTGGGAGTGCAAATGCCCCAGTGACAGTGGCCATATTTTATGATGAGGAAAGAAGCTAGGCAAGTGTTTGTTTTTCATCTACAGCTGAATACAAATAATCTCACAGTCCTGTAGTCCAGAGGCACTGCTGAGCAGAGCAAGCTCCTCCACCACTGTCGATCAGGCAAGTTCTTCAAAGCACTTTTAAAATATGTATATAAGGAAGCAAATACCAACCCGCTTCCTGCATAATCTTGCCCATTTCACCTCCCTTACTTCTTTGCATCTCATGTTTTATCCTGTTCCCATTCCCCTTTTTCCCTTTTCTTCTCTTACTAAGGAGGAAATCTGTTACCCCATGAAGCTGCAATTAAGACCATCCTGTAGGTAAATCGTGAAGTTAACAGGAATAATGAATTGGCTCATTTAATCATGTTATGGCATCTGAGGGACAGAGAAATGGACCTCTCTTGTGCTTACATCAGTGCAGGAGCAGAGGAAGAGGCAGGCTCCAAATCGAACTACAAGATGAGGAACAGCAGACAGCTGCTGAGGCACACGAGACAGACTTCACCTAGCCCACTGTCATGACTCTTATGTCAGCCACTGGAGGACATGATTGGAGAGGATGCAAGGAACAGGGTTACTGTGTAAGGTGACTCTTCCATGGCATCCCCCCTTCCAGCAGTCAGCAGCTCAGGAGCTTTCTCCCAATAATCACGTTTAACGACCTGCAGTGGGCCTCTCCTTTATCCATTTGCCAAACCCCTTTCCTACCCATTCAGTGCATTGAGCTCCACATCCACAACTGTGCTATCATCTGCTGTGCAAATAAAATTTCCTTTGGCTTGTTAAATTTGCTGCCTGATCATTCTACGAGATGCCTTCTGGGTATGAAAAGGTATTCTTCCTGTTAGAAAAAGCACAAGAACAGTTCTCTATTTCAGCTAGATAAGCAGCCACAATGCAAGCTGGCATGGCTTCAGAGGCATGTATTACTTGGTAATTCACTGGTGTGAATGCCAAGGCTTCACTTTAAAATCTTTACCTTTTACTTATACTCTCTTACCTTTCTAAGGCGGATTGGTTGTTTCCTTGCAATAATTGTTATCTCTGAATGTAGCTGCCAGACCACAGACACTGAAAGATACAAAAACTTTTCCTTTCTCAGTTTGCCCCCCTACAGTTAAAACATGGTTACTTTATGCGCTTTCCTTCTAGGCATATTTATTTCATCTGTAACAGAAAGTTTAGCAAAACTTGGTTTGTCTAGACTGCTGCTGCTTCAAAGACCGAATGGTAACAGAACAGAAAATCCTTATCTTATTTGCCTTTGCTAGTAAAAAGTTTGTGTAGTCATGTTAGCTAGTGCTTTTATGCAAGTCTTGGGACCATTGACACAGCAATCATAAAATGTCTCTTTCCAAACAGTTTCTCAATGTGATTACATATCCAAATCATTATTTGTGTTCCTTTTAGGATTCTTTTAGATTGGACCAGATGCCACATCTGAGTGTATTTCGCTGGGGCTGGATGACTCCTGAGAATTCTGGAATCTTTTGGTAGTAAGTCTACAAGTGATGCATCCCATTTTCACCAGGCTTCACAAAGGCAGTGTGAAAGCATTCATGCTCATCAGTCTACAAAGAATGGAAGAACAAACCCCCACTGATAAATGTGGCAGGTCTTCAGCGAGGACTGTGGCACTTATCAATTTCAGGCTCATAGTGAAATCCACAAAATTCAGAGATGCCTAAAACTACATGAACCAATTTTATCATCTCTTTCCTGTAGCATTCAGCCTCCCCCTTTGTTTACAGAAATTTATTACAAGTCTCTCTTGCTTTAAGTAACCTAGTGCCATAATCACACCAATAATCTCTTAACTTCTCTTAGATTGTATCCTGTCATCCCGCTTCCCTTCATGTGAAGTCATCTTCAGATTTACTTGAGCTAATTCACTTGCACTACAAGTGTCATGCTTAATACCTCCTGGGCCCTGATCTTATCTTTGCATAAATAAATAGTTCTTACCATCTCCTCATCAAATGACTATCACCAGAAGATGGAGTTTCACAACCCAAACCAGGATGCACATGTGCTGTTTGGTGCATTAGAGCTGGTCTCTAAAAAATGACATCTTATTTTGAAGTACTATATAGTAACAAAGGGTCACTATGCAGTAGCCTCACGTATACAATTGCTTTCATCTGTAGGGAGAAACTGGACCTAAGAATCTGGTTTTAAGTGTGTGAATCAGTGAAAACAATTTACGCAGTATGAGCAGGCTATAGATTTGGAAAGGAATCTAGAAAATACAGAGAAGGAATTGCCATCTGAGCATTTTCTATTCCTGAAAGCACTAAATATAGCAATCATGTTAGCCATGAAATAAAGCAAACCCCACTACTAACCTGGCTGTGAGATGATCTGATAGGCTGTATTTTTCAAAGTGTGAAAGTAGAAAGCTTTCTTTGAACTAGAAATCAATGGAGATAACGTTTCCCTTTTCCCCTGCTACAGCCTGGAGTTCTGACCCCAGAGCTGGAGCCTGGGTCCTGGCAGTGGAAAGTCCTTGACTGATGGTTGCAAAGAGAAAATCATCACCTGTTCAGTCACAAACAACACACAGGCCTACAGCACTGTTTGTTAAATACGATCAGCTAATAGTTGCACAGCGGAGGTTCAAAGCTTCACAGCACAGCTAATGAAAACTTTGTACATGCCATGTTCACACTGAAGCCTTGGACTTTGGGTTTGATATTTAATGCAAGAAATCTAATGCTGCTTGGAATTACCCAGCAACAAAAAAGGAATAGAATTACTAGGAAATGAGGGCAAATTTTTATCCCAACTTTGCTGACACCATTTAAAATGACTCAGTAGAGCAGAATCCTTGTTTGCTGATACAAGACAAGCCTTGGATTTGAGTATCAGTCCTGACTGTTTGATTTTGGATGTAATTAGACTTCTGTGTGGTGGAATTAATATGGGTGACTCAGTCCTAATTGTGCTGTTGCCCCTAGAACCTGGAGTTGATACCTAACCTGTCCACGTTAGGCTGCATTGAAGGAAAGATTTGTTTTGACAAACTTTTCCCATAACTCTTCTTTTCAGAGGATGTGACGCAGTAAGTTTTTAAAGAACCAGCTATTTGCAGTAGCTCACAAACTGAAATAGGTAAGATTAAGGGTGAAATTTTGTATATTTAATGGAGGGGTTCTAACTCAGAAGCTGTTTTCCAGAAATAAAAAAGACCATTATAAAGCACAGTTCACACTGTAAAGCCTTTGTTAGTATTTGCATGTCATAGAGTATATGCAAACTTAATTTTTCAACATAGACATATATATATGTATTTATGTATGACATATTAGCATCAAAACCTTTTAATTTCCTCATATTTCTGGCTTTTATTTTCTTAAGGGAAAGCTGAAGCATCTTTCCATAATTCCAGTATAGTCAAATGGTACTCACACTTTCAGACACAACACTGATTTATGAATGCCCCCTCAAAATGATCTTCATTTTGTCACTGTCTTTATTGCCTAGCATAGGGTCACATTGTCAGCAGTGTAATGTGTTGGGTACTCATAAACGATGCATCCATGAAACATCACTGTAATGCATATACCCACATTACCTCTGGATGGGATATCAGAAAGCAGCTATGCTAGCAAGACAAGTGAGGATATGAGTGCTGGTGGATCTTCCTTCACCAGCTCTGTGAAAAAAATGGGTTTGTGCTGAGCTACTAGACCATGAATGACAGCAGCTGAGCTGTAGGCACCATCTTCCCTTCCAGCTCTGCATAGGCTACCCCCCTTTCAGCAGAGGAGTGTCAATGAGCAGCTGAGCAGGGAGTAACACTTCAAGATGCTGCAGATGTTTGTTCACTTGCAAGATTCAGCGATACCAAGGCTTTCCTGCCTTTTCAGACACAGCTTGACCCCTGACTAGCACTAAATCATGTCTTTCATAACAAAACTGATGGCATTTAGCAGCGAATGCTATTCACATGTGTTCTTATCAGGTCCACATTGGTTTAAGCCTGTATCCTTTTACCCCTGCTAAAACTCAGAACCATTGCTCCTCTTCAGAGCACTGGAATTCCTTGTAGCAGAAGGGTATCTGATGGTGTCCTTCACAAAAGCCCTTCAAATTGCTTCCTTTATCCTGAGTCCTCCTGCAGTGCCAGAATTTTTTCAGCATAGTAAAAATATTTCATTCATCAGGAGCTTAGTCATCTGATTCGCAGTGCTGATGCTGCCTTTCGGAACAATGGCTGGCTGCCACTCTGTCTGCTTCTGTGGGAGAGCTGCACCCCGTAATCTTTGTGTGTTTCTTTCTCTCTCTCTTTTTTTAATATCCTTTGCTTTATCATGGGAATTGATTTTTCTAAATGTCCACCTGGTATGTTTTTTCTTTGTTAGAAACAGAGACCAGGTGTTAATTTGTACCGATGTCACTGACTTCAGATGATAATGAGTTCAGAAAGGATGGGAAATCAAAGCATATTCCACCATGCCTAAAGGAGCAAAATTGTGTGAGGAAAATCATTGTCTATGGCTGGGCAAAGTAGCTGGAGGGCACACCACCCCTCCTTCACTGTGCCTTTATGTAGCTGCCTTTATCTTCTCTTTAAATGATTAGCATGACCAAAGGACCCCAGGGGAAAAGATGGCGAGAACAAGAAAAGCCCCACAAAGTTGCATCATGTATTAGTTGTGAATAAAAGAAAGCCAGGGCTGCACAGTTCTGATCAGCTTTACTCTATCCTCTCTGTCCCTTTGGAGAAAACTCAGATCACATGTCAGCTACCAGGAGCACAGCACGAGGTAAGCTGAGCTGCCTTTGCATTTGGGGAGCAATGGGAGCACAGGCTCGGAGTACTCTGATCAAAGTCTTTAACAATGGCAATATGAGGTGTGGAGGATCCCTGAGTCTAAACACATTTTTTCTTGGCCCAGCTTCCGTCCCAAATGATATCATACTTGTTCCACTCTCATGTGCATAGGAAAAATTAGCCTGAAGGTTTTTTGAATTCTGTTATTTCTCTTTGGCTTCCCTTATGCTTGGAAAGAAAACCAGAAATATTATGAGCACAGTAGAAATGTTGGATAGGAAAGAACTTCGTGAAGGCTTCTTGTTCAGGATATTAACAACAGCAATGTTGTTGCATCATGTTATTCTTTTCTGTCTAGTACAAAGGACTTGTCCAGACTCTCCTTTTGTCTCCTTGCCCACATCAGGGATGTAGGCCTGTAGCCATTGCTTTGGACCAGAGCATCACAGATCACATTTATTGCATTGAGCCTCCCACAGAAAACTTATTTCTTTTTTTAATTCATTGAAGGTGAGCCTGAGAAATACCTGTGCACCTTGCGTACTGGACAGCATGGCACACAGATAACATGACAAGCTTTCAGCAAGTGATCATCAACACTATTGAATGCCAGTCAGCTTAGTGGTCTGTTGACAATGTCTCTCATCACCTAACTGATACAGCTACAGACAGGTTTTGGGCAAAATGCGTTGTTATTGGCTTTTTCTCATGTCAGTAGTCCTGTTCCTCAAATTGGCCTGATTTTCATAAATGTTGAAAGGGCAACACATCCCACAGAAGCTGATGAATACTTGAATATTTTCACAAAGATTTTTGAGGGTTAAATGATCAACAGAGATATGCAAATCATTGATGATCCAAGATAACTACTTTGTTTTTGCTTACACTTTTGATAAGAGATGTCACTGTGGGAAGGAATTAAGCCACATGTTTCTAAAAGGCCAAAAGAGACTAATTTCTGAACAGTGTAAGTACATTCCTGTCAAGACAATGACAGGAAAACTAATCAGAGTAACAGATCAAACATGCAGGCAGATGAACTACAGTAGCAAAACCCATCACACAAAGATGGGCTTTCCCTCTAATGTGATGACCTGTGTGGTTCTCACAAAAACCTTTGCAGTAGAGTGGGTGGCTTCCTGAAACTTACTTGCAGCAAAGCAAATGAATAATACTGTTAATACTGTGGATTTCTTTGTTCTTTGGTGTACATATTAACCCATTTTTAATAGAGAAACTGATTTGTAGCACTTTCTCTGTGTGACAGCAAAAGATTACCTGAACGAGGTAAAACCAATTGCTACTTCTCCAAACTCCAGCGAGTTATTATTTGCTTATGCAACCTTAAAAAATATTACAAGCCTTTAAATGTTATCATCACTGTGTTGGAGGACATAATGAAAAAATAAGTTCTGAACAATCTCTTACCATCAATAATGGGACAGAAGACTTGATTGCCATAAAGTCTCAGGCAATTTGACACTGAGTTTAGAAACACCATTACTTCTGCATTGCTTTTGCCTTCAGATATGCTCTTTGCAGGTTCTCCTGCTTAACACTCTTCTGCTTGTTTTTGATTCATATCAGAATCATGGCCACTGTTTTCCCTGTAGGGGCTGCGACTGAACAAAGTATATGCTTATGTACTTGCTTACGTCAGCTACATTAAGCCCTCTCCTTTTATGTTTTGTCCTGAGAATTTTATATTTTTCAATCTTTTATATTTTACCAAAAATTGTCCTTTACATTGACTTCTGATTTAATACCTTTAGCAGCCCACACATCAGAAAGAAATGTATGTCATTGGTATGAGGAAAAGATTTGTCAAAAAGGGACAGTTATCTGAAGCAACACCATCTAATTTCTCTGGCTAAGATGTTTTTCAAGTGACCATGGGCCAGATTTGAATTCAGTGATGCCAGTGTAAAGCTGAAAAGAATGCGGAGTGTCTGGTCCATGCCCTGACTTACAAGTCTCCTGAAGTCAAAAGAGTTGAAGAAAAAAGCCTTGAATTTCCCTCTCTGAATTTAACAACATTGCCTTGGATTTACATCTGTGAAGCTAAGAAGAGGCACTCATTAAGCTGAATATTGCCAAGAGGAAAGGTCATGGAGAGCTTCTAATATTTGTTGTTGGAAACAATCCAGGAATTATACAGAAACCAAATTTTTGCAAAGCTTTGAAGCCATCCTCTAAGCACACTATGTGGGTCAAGGTACCAGGCATTGACGGAAGGCAGATAGCTCCTAGGTCTTTTCAACTGTCAGATCCAATGACCCTCTCATTTTTGTAATATCATGTGATCTTCTTGAATCTCTTTCAGGCCAATAATGAAAGCAGGTATAATAAATGACTTAAAATTCATCTAGGCTCCAGATGAGAGCTTGAATAGACAATATATAAATACATTCACTTTTTATGCTAGTTGCAAACGATTGGTAGATTCCCACATATAAATTAAACTGTAAACCATCCTGTCTGGGAAGGTGCTGCATGTCTCCTAAAAGATGGCAATATCCATTAGCTGCCACAGTCAACTCTGATGAACACTTACAGTGGAGTGCTGTGATTTGCTGTTTCTGCTAAGAAAACTGCTTGTGGGCTGAGAAGTCAGCACAGAAAGGAAGTCAAGTTTCTTGCCCCCAGAACACATACGGGCTTATATTATTTTACAACCAATGAACTTTTTAACAGCATGGAATCTAAGACTAGTCCCCCCTCAAAACTGTTTCCTGGATTCCTCTCTTTCTCAAGGATGAATCTTACCTTTAATGCAATCAGAAAATACTGTGTGCCTTCAAAAGAACTTGGAAATCCCTAATTGCTTTTATAGAATGGCTCAGGTGTTAAATTTCAATCTAACTAAAATATATTCTGGGGCGTAAAAAAATATATGCAAGAGTGAGTGCATATGTGTACATATGCACATGCATGTGAATTTCTTTTCTGCCTCTCTACTGAAAGTTAAGGTCTGGTAAACCACACATAAATTCCGTTGCTGTTTGGTTAAATTAATGTAACAAGGTTTAGGGGAATTATCCAACCTATTTCAGGTACATGATGGATATATATTCTGAACTCCATCCTGGTTTATTTATCTTTCTTCCAGTAAGAGAGGGTGAGTATTATTTTAGACTGACTGTGCAGGTGGTTTGAGGAATCCATACAGCTGGTTGTTTTGCAGTCATAAAACCACGGTTCATATTCTAAAGAAAGCACTGCAGTAACATTGTGTCTTCTGCATTCCTGCCCTTTTCAGAAGCAAGGGAAATTTTGACGTTTGATATGAAAAAAAACCGAAATAAAAAAAAAAGCCAAAATAAAACCCTTAAATTCCTATCCTAGAATCAAGTTGAAGTTAATTACTGACAAATAGTCCCCTTGAAGTCTGCAGATATGAATTTGTCAGCAGATGATGCTTCGGACATTGACCCCTTTGTCAAGGTGAACTTAATCAACCCAGATAATTTGTTGTTTATCTGATGGAATGCTGGAATGGAGCTTTAATGACAATCTTCTCTAATTCCAACTGCTCTGTAAATATCATAAAAGCATACAGTAAAAATATGACCTCGTTCCAGGCATGAAAATATTGTCCTTTGTGATTAGTCAAATGAAGAGAAGGGAATGATTTTAGTGTCAGTGCTGGGAAAAAAAAAAAAAGAAAACATTCAGCAACAGGAGGTTGTGCTGATGCTCATTTTCAGTACCTCCCATACTGTTTTAGCTGGGTTAACATGCTTTGGAAGCCTCTGGGGTTTTGCAGACTGGTCTCTACCATCTTTAACTTGGATCACTGTGCCTTTCATCCCATAGCTTAGAAAGGTTCCCCTGACATCAGATCTACCTCTTTTTTTACCTCTATAATTCAGTCCTTAACTATAAAGTCCTGTCAAAGAAGGGCTGATAAAATAGAATATAATCCAAATAAAATAACATATTCTACAGCTGATAACAATTAAGGTACATGCTTCTTATCTCAATATTTCATTTTTTTTGACTCATTCCTTCATCTTTTTGGCCATCTTTTTCCCAAATGAAGCTTCTGGCAGTGCACATTGCAGATGACATAAAATCCCCTGTGGAAATTACCTTATCTAGCTTTTGATATCTACACTATAAGTTTGTGTCTGAGCTTGTCATCCTATTATAGTCAACTTCAATACAGTGAATAGAGTTTAGAGCACGACTGGTCTGACAAAAAGCTGCTGTCTGCTTTAGGATGACAGGAATCACACATTAAAGTCTTCTGAGTATATTGGCCTTCCCTGTATTGACTATGAAGAGAGCTCATGGCCAGAAGTTTAGATATAGAAGTCTACACTGTAGGATCCCCTCCCTCTTGACTCTACTGGGATGTTGATCAGTCCCTTAATATACACTTATACTTGGACTCTTGGTCTTCTATATCTTTTTTAAGGCAATGAACAAGCAGTTAGGACCGTATGAGTAACATAAATGTTGTTCTGTGTCCACAGAAATGCTGTAATGAGTCACTAATCTTGCAGTTCCTTTCATCATCATGAAGACAACAAACAACATCAGACAAGACTTAAGCCTCCCTTGTGTACCTGTTGTCAACATGAAAAAAAGATTGCCTATATGAGTTTTCTGAGTGGGAGGCGGAGGATAGCTTCAGCTCATCTTTAGCTCGTAGGTTCATGATATAGATACCTCTCCTGGAAAAGCAATAAGCTTATGTCTGCTTGTCTTCCCTTGATAGTGTCTGTGGGTAACTTAAAGCTTTCCCTGGTTCATTTTTATGTTTATTTGATTATTTTTGTTACCATTTCATGTTCTTGCTGGACAGCTCCTTTTTCGAAGTGCAGCAGTAGCAGAGGCAATAGGAATCCAAGGAATATCCTGCTACCTTCTCCCTCTGCCTTCTGTATTCTTGCATTCGTGGGTTTTACATAGTTAGTTTGGGAGATTGTCAGCATTTTATCCATACTTAGATGGATATCTGTTTCTTGAGACTGACTTCAGGTTCATAGAATGGTCTGGTTTGGAAGGGACCTTAAATGTCAACTTGTTCCAATCCCCTGCCATGGGCAGGAATATTTTCTACTAAACCGGGTTGCTCAAAGGCCCATTCAACTAGGCCTTGAACACTGGCAGGAAGGGGGCAACCACGGCTTCTCTGGGTAACTTGTGCCAGCTCTTCACCACTTTTGTAGTGAAGATTTTTTTCTAATACCTACTCTAAATATCTGCTCTTTCAGCTTAAAGCCATTCATCTTAAAGCTCCTCTCCACCTTTCCTGTAGGCCTCCTTTAGGCACTGGAAGCTGCTTTAAGATTTCCCTAAAGCCTTCTCTTCTCTAGGCTGAGCAACCCCTACTCTCTCAGATTGTCTTCATAGGAGAGATGCTTCAACTCTCTGATAGTCTTTGTGGTCTCCTCTGGACTCAATCAAATGAGTTCATGTCCTTCTTTTGCTGGGGGCCACAGAGCTGGATGCAGTGATAGAACAGTCCTACTCATTTGTGAATGCCTATGAGATAACTTTAACCTCAGCAGTGATGTTTGTCTTAATCTAAATAAGTAACAATGCCTTACTAGTTGGAACAGGAAGAGCTGTGTAGATAAAGCACTGCCTCTGTTATAGGGGAAAGGCTGGCAGATTAGCTGTGAGTTTATATTTGAACCTTGAAGAATGGAATATAACATAGACAGAGGATGAAGTAACCTCAGCTATGGAATAGCTGTGTCATATGTTTTCAATTTGAAATACGGCCACACAGGATGCGAACGCAAACCAGGCTGCTGGAAGTCAAAATCCCCTCCTTTAGAAAGCCACAACTGGGGCAGAGATGGTTCTGTTCCACTGTGAAGTAAGGGGTGGACATGCAATAAAATGATGTCAGAAAAATTTCCCAAATAAATTAGTTATATACTTTATCCTACAAACACTCTTAACTGCAGTAATTACATATATATTTAACAGTACATAAAGCAAGGACAAAATTATGCCTCTGACTTACGTACATCATGAACATTAGGCCACATCTGAAGGAAAGATCTTGAGGCTAAATGAGAACATGTCTATAGCTGTTATTATTAAGCACCCTCTGTGGAACCATTATTGCTGTGTATTTTCCCAGTTCAGATGTTTCTCCCCATCTCTCTTCTTTGCCAGAAACACAACGTTGGGATGGACTGATGGACTGTGCCAGTGCAGCAGCTTTTACAAGAAGTGTCACATGGATACTCAAAAAGGCTTTGAGAAATCATATTGATAAAACACAGGAACTACATTCAACAAGAGCTGAATGTCTATATCTGCAAAAAGAAATGAAAATATTTACATGTGTGAGATTAAAAAAGAAGACTACTCAGGAAGATCTGCTGACGCAAGGGTAGCGTGACTAAAGAGGTATACCTCCTATGCCTCTAGCAAGGCCCTATCTGTATGATACAAGAGCCATATGTGACTAATAAATTATGATCTTGGTTAATGATTAATTGAAATGGTTAAACTTCTGTTACCTTCTTTACCTATAACATTTTTCCAAAGTGATTTAATAATATCCTTCTTTCCTAATTAGAGAAACTATCTATAAATCATTTTTTGAGGAAGATGATAGACTGCTTGTAAGAATGATGGGCAAATGAATTTTAGTTTAGTGACTATTTTAGGCCTTCCATGAGAAGATGTTAAATGTGTTGCAAGTTACTGTAGCTGCTTAAAACACTGCATGGAAAAAAAAAAAATGACCTAGTGACCAGCTAGCTGATCATTACTTTCTGATTTCCTATTTTAAGCAATGTTTCAGTTGAAAATATCTATTCTTCCCATGAGTCACTATGAGAATATCACCATGATGACAAACACATTTTTTTTTAATCTTTGGAGCTATGCTTTAAACACAGTGAAATATCAGAA
Source organism: Psittacus erithacus (assembly GCA_009867235.2). Lineage (NCBI taxonomy): Eukaryota > Metazoa > Chordata > Aves > Psittaciformes > Psittacidae > Psittacus > Psittacus erithacus. The sequence continues at coordinate 775 of WYDI02024007.1, read as the reverse complement.
AGATGGAAAAATCATGTAAAATCTAGATCTTAAATGAAACAACAACAAAAACTTTTGCAAAACTCAGCAATCCTGATGCTTGTTATCTGTGAAACAGCTAGCAATGTTATTTTTACATCCTGCCCAGGTAGCTGAGGTAGTAAAAAGTTAACTAGGTTTATACATTTTTCTACCTGCACTACTGTGATTTCGAAAGGGAAAAAGACACTTCTCACCAAGCCATGGCAGATTTAAAAATCTAAATCCCAGGTTTTTCTTTATAGCAACATTTTAGCACTTACTGCTAACTGTTGATGACAACATTTAAACAATAAAACTCAGCTGTTCACTCCTGATGCTGCTGCCATGGTTACACATAATAACAAAACTTCCTTGTTCTTGTGGTGATGATGATGACAGTTGTTATGATGGGTCAAGACAAAAAGTTCCAAAGTCGTAAAGACTCCTATGAAGGCCAATCTCTGCTGTGGTTGAGTAGCATTTGAAGCAAAAGTCCTGGATCTTCTCTGTAGGAATTGAAGAAAAAGTGAGGTTTTCTTTAATTTTTTGATACGCTTAAAAATGCATACATGTGCCATTCATGTAATTTATGATATTCTAACACATAGCTATGTGTACATAGGGACCAGGTTAGGAATGCTAAGGCCCAGTTAGAATTAAATTTGGCTAGGGATGTTGAAGGTAACAGGAAAGGACTGTATAGGTACATTGCAAATAAAAGACAGACTAGGGACAACATGGGCCCTCTCCAGAAGCTATCAGGAGAACTGGCTAC
>WYDI02024006.1:0-12972 GCA_009867235.2 Psittacus erithacus | reverse complement strand
AAGGGAGGGATGGAGAGAGGGATGGAGGGAGGGATGGAGAGAGGGATGAAGGGAGGGTGGGGTAGAGGCGGGGTGGGATGGATGGAGGAATGGATGGAGGGATGAAGGGAGGGATGAAGGGATGAATGGAGGGTAGGGTAGACACAGGGTGGGATGGATGCAGGGTGGGATGGATGCAGTGTAGGACGGATGGACGGATGAATGGATGGAGGAAAGGAGGAATGGATGGAGGGATGAAGAGAGGGATGGAGAGAGGGATGAATGGAGGGTAGGGTAAACACAGGGTGGGATGGATGCAGTGTGGGACGGATGGACGGATGGATGGATGGATGGTTGGATGGATGGAGGGTGGACAGCCACATGCCCCAGCTGGGGCTCCAGCCCACTATCCCCCCATGCCTGAGGTGTCCCTTTGCCAGGACTTTCCCTTTTTTCTTTCTTTCTTTCTTCTTGGTTGTTGTTTTTTGTTTTCCAACCTGCCCCTTCCTCCTCCATCACCCCGGGGCCGCATCCACCCTCCCTGCTTCCTCCTCGCCCTCCTCCCGGCCCCTTCCTCCCTTCCTTCCTTCCTTCCTTCCTCTGCTCACTCACACAGGGCACCAGGCGATGCCGGGGACAGGGAGGAGGACACCCTGCGGGTGCAGCAAGTGTCCTCCCTGCTTGATCAGAGACGAGCCACCAGTGGGCTCTGCAAGGGGGGAGCCAGAGAGGGCTTCAAATCACCCCTGGTCCTCTCTGTCCCACACAGCAGACACACACACAGCCCCAGGCTCTTCTGCTGCAGCACCTCAGGGACCAACACAGACCCTTGGGGACCCACAAAGCCCCTCAACCCTCCTGCTCAGTGCCTGTGGCAAAGGGTGATGGCTCCAAGGCCATCACTTCCCATCAGGAGACAAACCAAGAGCTTCCTCCATCTCCCATTTTGGGGGATACCCAGAGCTGCAGGTCCCTATTGCTCCCCATGCATGGAGTCACCGACCCCTACGGTTCAATCCTGGCTCCCCTGAGCTGAGCCAAAACATGGGAGGAGTAAGAAGAAGAGCAGCACCGTGGTGAGCTCGGACATCAGAGCAGGGCGATGCCTCCCCCCCTGTCCCTGCCCCTGTCCCCGCTCGAGGGGGTCCTGCTCCGCATTCCTGCCGTGCTGGAGGCCGAGGAGAGGCACATGCGGCCGCGCCGGGACATGCCGGGCATTGCTGGGATTGCAGCCCGCAGCCCTGGGGCCAGCGTCCTGCTCCCCGTGGCCCCTCCTCTCCGCCAGTGGGACCAGCATGGTGCCATGCACCCAATGGCCGCAGCCACCAGCGAGGGGACAGTCCCTGGGGACTCTCTGCTTGGTGGCAGTGCCTTGGCATCCACAGGATCATAGAATGGTTTGGGTTGGAAAACACCTCAAAGCTCCTCCAGCTCCAGCCCCTGCCACGGGCAGGGACCCCTTCCACTGGAGCAGCTTGCTCCAAGCCCCTGTGTCCAACCTGGCCTTGAACCCTGCCAGGGATGGGGTATCCCACATTCCATGCACTTCCCCATAGCATTCAGCATGTTTACCCTGGCCAAAGAGCCAAGGTTGTGCCCCTAAACAGCCCCAGTGCTTGCCTCCAGCCCCACTGAGGGCTGGTTTGATTGCTTGGTGACACCATCCTAGCGCCTCCATACTGGCAACCCAAGGAGAAATTGGAATGGGAAAAGGCAGGAGCCAAATCCCTGCCATTGCCTTCTCCCCCTGTCACCCTGTGTACACGCTGTGGGTATCCCATGGGAGCCACTCCAGCACGTCCCAGCAGGAAGAGCTGCCCGAGACAAGGATAACAGAGCTGTGGGTGCAAGCAGAGCCCAGGGTGGGGGGGTGCGGGGGGTTGCTTTCAACTAAGAGGGGGCAAGACAGCAACTTGCCACAGAGGGATGGCTCCATCCGGGAACACCAATCCCTTTGGGAACAGCGGATGTGATCCCGCCACCTTCACCCACACCTTTCCCAGCAGCACTGAACCCGGGGGGGGGGTTGGTTGTGGGGGTCCCTGTCCCCCCCAGAGGATGGGGGGATCTCAGGGAGGATGGGCCTCAGGCTTGTTCCTGCAGCCCAAAGCAGGAAAGGTCAAGCAGCGTTGGCGGGGGCAGATTCCACCCCGCGGAATGCGAGCGCTCCTGGACGCCTTCCAAACCCCTTGCACAGGAGTGTCCTAAATACGCAGCCAAACAGGAGCAAGGGGGAAAGGCAGCGGCGTTCCCAGCATGCCCCGGCGCCGGCACGCTGTGGCAGGCATGGGGATGCGCACCCATGGGTGCTGGTGCCGGCATTGCCTCTCTGCCTGCACTCAAGGCCAAAGCCGCTGGGAAACTGAGGCACGGAGCATCCCAGGCAGCGCTGCCCTGGCTTTGCCAACCTTTCCCAGGGGGTTTCCCTATTCCCCACCTCTCTGCCCCATGGCTGCTGCTCCCAGAGCTGTCCCACCTTGCCCAGGCCATGTGGACACCCTCAGGATGGAGCTGGTGGTCCCGGTTTGGGGGGGGACATCCCACCACATCCCAGTGCCACCAGCGGCAGCTGTGGGGCTATCACAACCCCTGGCACGCAGCAAGGAGCACATCATGCCTAGGGCAGGAACAGAGGACACAGGGACAGGCAGCTGCCGGTCCTGCCGCCACCATGGCCTGCTGGGATTGGCCCCAGCATCCCTCCTCCAGCACCGCTTTCCATGTGGGAAGGAGGTTTCTCCCAGCATGGAGCCCCGCAGCACGCAGGGAAGGGAGGGGATGCAAACATTAATCCCTCCTGAACAGTGAGCTGGGATTAGGGTCAGAAAAATGAGGTTTTAATAGGATTTTTGGGGAGGGGAAAGCCATTTTGAGACAATAAGTCATTCCCAGCCCTTGGATGGCAAAGCCATTTCCTGCTCCCACTTTTGGTCCTACCAGCATCCCTTGATCCTGGCCAGCATCTGAGAAGGAATCACCCCAAAGGTAGCCAAGAGCAGGGGCTGCCTGCACCCAACCCATGCACCCCAGGGCATAGTCCAGCAGCAGGACCTGGCCATGGGGATGTGGTGGCAGGAGAGGGGAGACAGCACGGAGGTGACAGCACTGGGAGGAGCCGGCCCCATCCTCCAGGATTACCAACCCTAGGAGAAAGCGTTTTAATTCTCCGTAACCCAAACCAGGGCTGAGGAGCTTTGCGGCTCAGCAGGGATTTGGGGGGTGCTGGCTTGCTTGCACATGCTCCTGGCTCCCCAGAATGCCCTGGCACAGCTGCATCCCACTGGGAGACACTGGGAAGTGGATGCACGTCCCATGCAGAAGCAGCAGCATTGGGAATTGAAGGCAGTGACACTTCAGTGATGGAGAGAACCCCCCCACAAGTGCCTCCCAATGACTCCCAGCAGCTCCCATGCCATATCCCAGCCTGGGCAGGGATGCATCATCCATAGGCATCCATAGGCAGGGTGGGAATTCTGGGAATGGCTTTTGGTTGCCAGGGCTGGGGATGCCCTGAGCAACCACTACAATGCTCAACAGATTCCTCCCTTCCTACCCCATCACTGCACTCAGGCCAACCCCATGGACATCACAGTGGAATGGGACATGGCCACCAGGACCACAGCCTGAGTGCCATCCTCATCCTCACAGCCAGCTCCAGGGATGGCGCAGGGTGTGGGACATGCAAGGCTTGGCAGCACTGACCCACTGCCAAATCCCACCCCACACTGGGGACCATGTGCCCGGCTGGGGAACCCGCATCCCCATCATCAGGAGCAGGCAGGACAGGGGTGATGTTTCCTGGGTGACACCAAACCAAGTGCTGAAGAGGAGGTTGGAGGAGCCATGGACTGGATCTTGAACATTCCTCCCGCTCCGCTCTGGGTGTGAACGTGGGGAAGGAAATCACTTTGTTCCTTCCCAACACCAACTTTTATCTCGACAGCGTCTCCTTCACAGCCCCGCGCCGGGTCCCCGCTTGGCTCCATCCCCTCCCGGCCATGTCATGACCAAACTGAGCTCCCTTTGGTCGGATGTGGCTCCAGCTCAGCCTCCTCCAGCACTCAGCACCACACTCTGCCTCCGAGAGCCCCCAAAGGGCAGCCCTGCCAGCCAATGAGGGGACACCCCATCCCCTGTTAATGCAGAACCTCCCCGTGCCACCACCATCCTGTGGTCTCTTCCTTTAGGGCATCCCCAAACCCCCTCCATTCCCTATCCTGCATCCCACATGTCCCCAGACACACGGCTCATCCTTAACACACAGCACCACAGGGGAAAGCAGCTCCATGGGGACAAGGGACCGGAGCCACACCAGGTCTGAGCTCGGTGGGGATGTGCCCAATGACCCAGCAGGAAAGGCTGGGATGCTCGGAGCCAAAGCGACACCGAGGAGGTGGCCGAGGCTCTGCCTTCCCCCCCCACCTCCTCATTCTCTCCCCTGTCCTAAGTGGTGTTATCAGCAGCGAGCCCTAGAAAAGGACCAGGATTGCGTTTCCTGTTTTTCCCATGGAAACCCTCAAATAGAAGCTGGCCTCATTATTGCAGGTTTTCGGGTCTCTATTTTTTTCAGCAGCACTAACAATGAGCCATTTCCTCCGGCGGCTCCGAGAGGCACCTTACGCTGCGCTCCCGCTCCTCCACGGCGGAAAATCCTACCCATGGAGGTCAAGGGAAGGAGCTGCCGGCTCCTTCCAGCCTCTGCCCTGCTCAAGGCCGGGGGCCCGGGGTGGGGGCCAGGGCCGTGCATGGTGGAGGGACCCCTTGTACCATCGCAGGGTGCTGCCTGTGCACCAGGGATGGGGTAGAGCAAAGGGGTGGGTGATGCTCGGGGAGGGGGATGCGCCGAAGCGACAAATCCTGCATCCCTCAATGGATGGGGGAAATAAAGAAGCCTCCCTCCAGCCACAGCGAGGACAAGAGGCAGCTTTGGGGACCACCACGCTCCCACAGCACCTCTTGCTCTACTGCAGCCCTAAAACCCAGTGGTGTTTTCCTGCCATTACACTACATTTTTCCACAGCCTACGCATCCATAAACCCAAGGACCAGCCTGTCCCCCCCTGCTCCATCACCTCCCCATGCCACCCAGGGACAGCAGCATCCTGCCACTGGTGCCACACCAGTCACTACCAGCCCCGGTCCCCCGCCTCGCACGGCGCTGAAAGAGCTCGCTGTGTGCCACAATAGCACAATTGTCCCCCAGAGCCACCGGGCTCCATCCCACCCGCCCCAGGGCTGCCCCACGCGCTCGGCCACATCAAGGGACCCACTGTTGCCATTGGGGTGGCTGGGTGGGGGGAAGGCAACTGTGGGCACTGTGGGGTGACAGGTCTGTGGGTGCTGCTATGGGGGTGCCACTGATGGTGGGTGTCTTACAGCTGAGCCCTGGGACCTGCTTGGCTGCACATCATGGGGGGGACCCAGCTCCGGATCAGGAATTATGGCAGGGATCTAGTCCCTATCCCTGTCTGGATACAGCTCACTGCAGCCCCAGCTCCCTCCTGCTGCAACAGGGTCTTAACCAAGCAAAGCACTTGCAGGCAGAGGCAAGGGGGATCCTGCTGGATCCCATTCTGGGGTCAACACCCCCACGGACAAAGCCATTTCATTACTGCCACTTGATGACTCTCAACCACCCTTTTCCTTGGGGAAAGCCCAGCTCCAGCTCCCATTTTCCCAGCATGGCTGGGGAATGAGACCAATTCCCTATCCCAGCCACACCAGGGGCTGGGAACCACAGGGCATGCAGCTGATTCCCACCGAGGCGCCGGCACCGACGTGCCGGACCGCGACGCTGCGGGTCTTGCAACACGTCTCGCTGCGGCAATTAGGGAAGACTTAATGAAATCCTGGGATAAGCAGCCACGGGAAAGGGAGTCAGCCGCTTCGGGTGCTCTGAGCCAGTGCCGGAGACATCTGGTCCATAGCCAGGAGGTTGGCGGCAGGTTTAAAGCAGCCACCCTGCTTTACAACCTGGGGCATCCCAAGCCAGGCCGGCTCCTGGAAAGCCGGATGGGTTTGGGAGCAGGAGGCAGGGCTCAGCCCGTGCAGCCGGCCCTGCTGCTCACGGCCCAGAGGCGGCCAGGTCGATATTTTCCAACTTGAGAGCTTAAAATAGGTCATCTATCTCCATTCCTTTTTAAATCAGGTCCTGCTGCCTGCTGAAGACAAACTTGGTTTATTAATGGGATGACACCGACTTGAAACCTAAGCTCTTTTGTCCCCTTCTAATGAGAATAAAAAGCCATTCCCTGGACCTCAGGAGCTTCCCAACACGACCCTGTGTGTTTTCTCCCTGCTCTGCTTAAAGTGGGGAAAGGCCCCAGAACGGAGCTCTGAGGGCTCCTGGGATCTGGTCATGCAGCTCCCATTGCACCACCGGTGCCAGCCCCGATCCCAAACCGAGAGCTGTCACCATGTCCCCCACGCTTGCAACGTCAACCCCCCCAGAGACCACAATCCCTGCTCCCTGCAGTGGTTCCTTGGCACTTCACACTGCAGATGACAGCACCCGGGCAGCGCTGCCAGCCCCGGGAGGCTTTGGGACACGGAACATCACCCATCAGTCCCCCAGCAGCGCGAGGGACGGGTGCCAGCGGTGCCAGCACATGAGATAGGTCAAGGTTAAAACCACAGCAGCAGCGAGGGTCAGAGCCCTTCACGGGGACCCCATGGTTCCAAAGCCCCCCGGTGTGGGCAGCCGGACCCCGGGGTGGAATCAACGCCACGTGCCCCAGCACGGCGCCGGTGCCAGGTTTTGCGCTTGCGAGGCAGGATTGCGGCACCGAGCACAGGCTTTTCCTGTCTTTCAAGTTCAGGGTTCAGAAAGAAAGGGAAGGGGAGAAAGAAAAGGCATTAAGAAACTCAATTTGCTGAGAGCACCGGTAAATAGGGACATGGGGACGGAGGCAGAGCCACGTGGGGACAAGGGCAGCATCCCCTGGTCAAAAGCTGGGGGACAGAGGGGTGCAGCCCCAGGGATGGACGTTGGGCTGGATTTGTGCTTGCTCAGCAAGGAGGATTGCAAAGTGCCTTCTACCACCGTAATAACTTGCCCCCCAAGTCACCCAGAGCCCCACGTCACGCAGAGGGGCAGAGGTGGGCACCAAGCAAGGCCCCTACCCCAGGTCCTGCCCACCCAAAAGGGGAGATTTCACCCCAAAAAGCAGCAGAAAAGCAGATTTCAAGAGTGTTGCAAATCTGCCTGCAAGCACTCAATGGTACAGAGTAAGCAGGGAGGAATCTGAAGAGAAACCATGATTAATGCTCAGCCGCTGCAACGAGCAGCACTCCCCATATCTGAACCATTTCGCACACCCCAATTAATCCTTTGAGGCTGGTTATTAGCCCCATGGCCGGGCCGAGGAAGCCGAGTTCAAATAACCAGGAACTGAGGAACAGAGGCCGAATTCAGCTCTGGGGCAAGGACGTGCAACCTCTGCTCAAATTAGCCGGCGTTGTGCCAGCCCGGCACAGCCGCCGCATCCCCGGCGTGCCCCCCACCACCGGCCCCCAGCGCCGTCCCCATCCCCACCCCACGCCTTCGCCGGGCTTTGGCATGAAATGGGCAGGAAATGGGGTTTTAGACGACGGCTGGGCTGGGCTTTCTTGGCACCACGCTGCTCCCAAGGGAGATGGGAATGGCCCCAGCGCCAGCCGGGCGATGCCGGTGCCCACGCCACGGGAGGAGCATCCACAGCGTGGGGCAGTGGGGATGCAAATACCGTCGAGGCTGAGGGCTTGCTTGAAGCCCTATGTAGGGGCAGGACAGGACCTCGAGGGGCTATGGGCACATTGAGGGCAGTCTCTGCCTGCCCAGTGCCAGGAGCTGGCAGGGATGGAGCAGCCGGAGCCAGAAGGAAAGAGCCCAGCCAGAAGTTACGGAGGAAACACACGTGGGTGTTTGCGGGTCTTGTCCCACGTAGGGGAAGCCCAGCCCCATGGCCGGATCCAGGCGCCTCAGCCCCACTGCCCTGCCACGACACCACTGCGGATGGTCACCGGTGACGAGTCACCGTGGCCACCATCGCCCGTGGCACAGAGCCCTGTGAGCGGAGCTGGATCCCTCTGCTCCCACTGTCCTTGCCCCACTGCCCCAGCCCCATGGTCCCCGAGGAGCCCGGGCATCGCCCAGCCCCGCTACCGGACGTCGGCGCCATGCCAGCACCTCCAGTACCTCCCAGTTTCCCCAGTCCACAGCCTCCCCGGTCCACCCGGTATCACCCAGTGCCGCTCACCGCGGAGGAGGGTGGCGGGATCCCGACCAGGCAGAAGGCGATCCCATTCATCGGGGCGCGGCGGCCGGGCTCGGCTCGGTCCGGCCCGGCTTAGCAAGGCTCGGCTCAGCTCGGCTCGGCTCGGCTCGGAGCAGCCCGATGAGGCTCGGAGCGGTGCGGTCCCGCCCGGCCCCGTACGATCCGGTCCCGCTCGGCTCGGCTCGGGCTGGGCCGGCCCCGGCCCCGGTTGCGGCTCCGCCTCCTCCGGGCGCCCGCGGCGGCGGGCGGGAGCGGGCGGGGCGCGGCTGGGACCGCCCCGACGGGAGGGACCGAGGGCACCGGAGCGGGGCGGGCACCGGGAGAGCGGATGGAGAGAGCCGGGAGCGGGACAGGGGTGAAACACCCAGGGGGAGAGATTGGGACGGGACATGGATGGGACACCCGGGAACCAGGACCACGCAAGGGACATCCAGGGACCGGGACAGGGATGGACAGGGAACACGCAGGGACCAGAACAGGGACAGGACATTCAGGGACATGGATGGACAGGGGACACTCAGAGACCAGGAGCAAGCAAGGGACATTCAGGGACAGGGGTGGACAGGGGACACCCAGGAACAAGGACACAGATGTGGATAGGACACCCAGGGGTGGGTGAGGGACACCCAGGGAACAGGACAGGGATGGGGATGAGACACCTCAGAATGTGCAAGGGACCCCCAGGACAGGATAAGCCAGGACAGAAGAACAGGAACTGGGAACAGAACTGACCAGTGCAGGCACAGAGGGAGCGGGAAGAGGGATCATGGAACAGCAGGACAGGGACTGGCAGGACAAGGCCAAGGCTGGGCAATGTGGGAGGAGGAGCACGGAAGGGCACATGGACAGGAAACACCAGGACAGGGGGACAGGAGTGACGGGGACTGGCACAGGCAGACACAGGGACGGAAACACCGGGGTTAGGGCTGACGGAGGGACAAAGGCTGACACAGACCCGCAGGGAAAGGAAACAGCAAAGACGGGAAACAGCAGGAGAGATGGACGGAGTCTGGCCGGGCAGACAGAGGGACGGGGGCAGCCAGACAGGGCTCAGCCTGGCTCAGGCCGCTTGGACCACAGCAGAGCATCCCAGAGCTGTCATTAAGCAGCCACTGAACAAATTACCTCCCACACCCGAGTCTCGGGGTGCAAACAGCACCTCAGAGGTGCTTTGGTGACAGCAGGTGACCGCAATGCTGCGGCACAAGCCCAGAGTCACCACAGGCTCGAGCTCAGCGCATGGCATGGAATAGGCACAGCCGGGACCCAGCATCAGCCCTGGGGTGATGGAGGCAACGCCGGAGGGGAAACGGAGCCGAACGTGAAGGGAAAGCGGGAGGAGGCACAGGAAACCGGGAGGAGTGATGGGCACAGCCCACGGGGATGCACGGACACAGGGGCTGGAGCTGGGGTTCAACCAGGTCCACCAGGACTGAGCCCATGGGTGGCTGAGCCCAAAGGCAGTGCAGGGTGCAGCAGAGTTGTCACCCAGTCTCCCATCACAGCACCCTGAGAGGGCTCCTCTGCTGCCCGTGAGTGTCACCATCCTCATTCCGGTCCCCAGCAGGGACAGGGCTCCACGCACAGGGCACAGGGAGGACACCCAGGATGCACAAGCATCAGCTCACACTGGACACATGGTGCAGCCCAGGCTTGTGCCAAGGGCTCTGGCACATCCATGCCATGTCCGAGGGTCAGTGCCAGCCCTGAGCAGCCCGGGGCTGCCAGCCCGCGCCAGCACCAGGGTTCCGTGACACAATTAAGCAAGTCTGTGTCAACAATGACTTCCTGGAGAAACCTCAGCACCACCAGAACAAACACAGGATCGAGCCGCCGGCCACGGAAACGCCAGGAACTGGGAGCTGGAGAGAGGCCACAGGGTCTGATCCTGCTTAAGGCCATGGCCTGCTTGGCTGGTGGCTCCTGCAGTGCTGCTTACCCTCCATATGCTTCACGCACAGCCACAGTCACACAAGCACAGGCGGAAGGGACAGCACCTCCATCCCAGGATGCTGAAAGAGCTGCCCTGGGGCACAGCACCCACTGCAACAGGGAGGTGGGATGGGGGGGTTCTGCACTTTGCCATTACCCAAGGGGGACCCACAGCTGCACTGCCACCATGGCTGTCCCCTGCCTTGGGAGCCATCCCACAACCGGAGGGAACAAACAGTCGGATGTGGATGATGGGGACGTTTCCTCCCCTGCAGATGGATGCCTGCAGCCTGTCTCTGGCCACCCTCCACCCATACTCAGCACCCTACAATGGGTCCCTCTGTCCCCAGTCCCCTTCTTGGGCCTTCTTGGGCCACCAGCAGTGCAGCAGCTCTGGGTCCCACTGGGATGCACTGCATCCCTCCCGCATGGACCAGACACAAGCCTGGTACTGAAGAGCCATTGCTGGCAGGACTTGGACAAGGACCCCAGGACTCCTGCGTCCCCATGTGGGCCCCCCAGTGCCCCTGTCACTGGGGAGATGACATGACCCGAGCTGGCCATGGTCACCCTGATCCCACCTTCTGTGTGATGCCCAGAGACAGGGATGGACCCTCGATGAGCTCAGGAACAAGCAGTCACCCCCAGCAACAGGTGACCCCATTGTGGGCTGGACAAACTGGGGGGGGGGAACTCAAGGAGACCCCAGCCCCTCTCCTGGGGCACCTTTATCCCCAAGGAGTGGGTGCCACCATGCGCCCACCAGCCGATGCTTCATCCCTCCCTCCTCCTCCCAGCCCTCTTTGTCTCCACCCCAGCACCAAGACCCCTTTTGCAACCCAGAGGGATACCTGGCTCCCCCATCTCCATGTGCAGGGATGGGATGGCACCGGCACAGCATTCCCAAGCTACCATCACCATACCCCATTCCATAACCATCCACCCGAAAACCACCATCCCTGCCAAGGCAGCCACCCTGCTGTCAGGTTCAGCAGAGCGGATCCATCGCATCTCACCCTCCTCGGTGCCCATCCCAAATCCCAGCAGCTGGAGAAGCGGATCTGGGGGAGCTCAAGCCCCCCACCCACCCAGGCTGCCACTCCCTATGGAGCCACAGACAAAGGGAAATGAGAGGAGAATCCCAGCTTTAGGTTTTAACCTAATCCTATGAATTCATCGAAGAAAAGCAAAAACCAGGGCACCGGCGTGGCCGGAGGAGCAGCAGCATCGCAGCAGGACACGGCATCACCGAGGCCAGAGCAGGACCGTGCGCTGCCCATGGGGATGGGGACACCGGGTTTTGGGTGCCCATCGGTGGGGTCTCCCGGCTCTCAGCACCCCCCCCCAGCCCCAGGCAGACACCTCCCAGCCAAGAGCTGCTCTTCCCTCGGCAGCCACCGCGGCACGAAGCCATTTTGAGCTGGCGGCGGCGAGAGGAAGGGGTTACAGCCCCAACCCCTCCTTCCCCGGCTGCGAGGGATAAACAAGAGCAGGGCCGGGGGGGATCTGGGATGGGATGGGGCGAGGAAACGCAGCAGCGAGGCGCAGCAGAGCAGGGCAACGCGGCGGGATTGGGGTTGGGGTTGGGGAGGGAGGCGGCGGGGACTTACGTGTTCATCCCATAGCAGGGAGGGGCTGAAATCCCGCTGGGAATCGGGGTGCCAGAGGGACCCTTCGCTTCGGGCATCCCCGGCTGCCCATCGCGATAGGGGATGCGGCCAGGGCTGGGGATGCGGCCAGGGCTCGCCACGCTGCCGGGGCCCGCGTCGGTGCACGCCAACCTGCTGCTGCTGCCGGCCTAAAAGCACCGCGGCTGCTCCAAAGGCGTCGCTGCCAATGGGGAAGGCGTGCGGAGCTCCGGAGCTCCTCTGCATTGCAGCTGGATGGGCACGAAAGGGGATGTTTCCAGCGGGAATGCAAGCTCTGAGGCACGGCGAGCAGCGGGGTTTGGGTGTGGGGGCACCCACGTTTGCAGCACCAGGAAGGATGCTGGAGCAGGGTTGCAGCCTGTGGATGGGGATGGCAGAGCATCGCGTGCAGCACCCACGTTGGCTTTGGATGCTCTGGTGGGGTAGATGGACGTGAGCTCCTGTGGACCCAGGCTGGGCAGGAGGTGTTCACAAGCACACAGACCCCAACACAGAACCATAGAATGAAAGGGACCTTAAAGCTCATCCAGTTCCAGCCCCTGCCACCGGCAGGGACACCTTCCACTAGAGCGGCTTGCTCCAAGCCCCGTCCAACCTGGCCTTGGACGCTTTGCTGCATGCTGGGGACGTGTCATGCCCAAAGAAGTGGCTCTGCCCTGGTCCCCCTGAGCAGCCTCAGACCAGGGGCACACGCAAAGCATTAAATCCTTCTCTCAGATCTAGGCCAAGGCGAGATGGGGCAGGTGGAGAAGAAGGGAGGCAGAGCCTGGGGGGCTGCTGAGGCTGCGAGAAGGGAGCTGGACCCGATGCTGGTGCTCACAGCAAGTGGGGTGAGACACACCTCTGGGTGAGATGGAAACCTGGGGCAGAGCAGGGGCCATCCTCTCTGTCCCTTCCACGCTGGGTGAAGAAACCATCCCTATGGCAGGGATCCAGGCTGGGCAAGCACCCATGGGTGCCCATGCAGGGAGCCCACGCACATGCCACGGCCAGCGAGAGCGCTGGTGTCTGTGGGGCAGGGATGGGAAACGAGGGCCCAGGGTGGGCGAGCAGCAATGGAGGGGCCCTGGGGGTCCCTGGTTCATGGCTGGGGGGGGAGCTGGTGGCTGATGATAGGGTGGGATGCAGGGAGGTGATGGGGAGGTGCTGGGGATGGTG
>WYDI02024005.1:0-21693 GCA_009867235.2 Psittacus erithacus | reverse complement strand
AAGGACAGGTTGTGGGGGGAAAACAAGCAGGCTACATGCTTTGTCTAATTTACAACTAAGCTTAAACCACAACACCTCCATAAGAGCTGTTCTGTGTGCAGATGTTGCACTGATCCTGCTCTGTGAATTGAATTTGGGGGGGGTTGTCCTGATATAACCAGCTGAGGACAAAAATCCTGCAGCTTCCTTCTCCTCCAGTGCACAGCCACAGGTGCTTTTCTGGCTATACTGAAGATCCATCCCAGCCCACCAGGAGTCTCAGCAGGAAGTACAAGAACCCTCCCCAGGGCAGAGGCACAGGAATCGCCTCTGCCTTTACCTCCTCTAGATGGAACACACAAGCGTGGCACTTATAACACCCCCACCAGCCTCTTAGCTGTCCAGTGTGGTTATTTTTGACCAGTGCCTTCAGATTCCTGCCTTCAATGGCCAGAAGAGGAAACAAAGAGAGTTTCTACTTTTATTATTACATTTTAATACAGTCTTTGATAAAGGAGAAGCAGCAGGAGCTAACATGCAAAGCAATTAAAGTCATCAGGGGCTTGAGCGAGCTCACCCACAGCTCAACTCATGTAACTGCTCCTGCAGAGCAGCGATGCAGATGCAGCCCCAGGAGCCCATGTCCCCACACACTGCTGCTCCATTGGGCCCCACAGCGTGATGAGTTCATGGCAGACACCAAACCAACACACAACAGTTAGGAGGACATAGACTGGTCTTTGAGTTTGTCTTTTGATGAGTTAAGTCTTATCTGACAAGAGACTGGTGCGCTTTGAAACCAGGAAACCACCTTAGTTGTCTCTGCCAATGGTGAGAAGAGGGATCCTTCAGGAAGAGGCAATGGCTTTGACAGCAAGTCAGAAGATGAAGCACAGATATTTGGCTGCAGTTTACCTGGTTCATAGAGCTGAGACCTCTTTGAGTCAAACAAGGCTTTTCAATGCACGTGATGGATCTTTAGGCTAAAGATTTCCAACAGAGAACCCTTTGCAACCGAGTAGAAATGGATGTCCCTGTAAAGAAAGAGGCACAACAGGCCTGGGCAGCCCTCACAGATGGTGGAACAAAACCCCACTGAGTCTCTCACAGCAGCTCCTCTGCAGAGACATTATGTCCTCCGGCACCTCTTCCTTCGGCAGGCCTCTGCATCTGAGCCACAAGAGCTGTCTGAGTCACTTCCCGAGGAGGAGGCGGAGGAAGGCTTCGACGTGCTATAGTTCATGCTCAAGACCCACCCCAGTTTGTTGTGTAGCACCTGCTTGAGTCCCGGTGGCAGGGGCAGTACCTCCAGCGTGTCCACGTAGTTGGGCAGGAGCTGGCGCAGGCGGTAGCAGCAGAGGTACTGCAGGGACGTGCAGCTAGCGCAGGACCGGATCACCTTCATGCTGCTCTTGGCTGCTGTTGAGCACACCATGGGGTAAAACTTCTTGTTCTGCAGCTTCGTGGCTGCAACCCCTGCCAGGGGACAGCAAGGGCAGGTTTCACATTAGTTTTCAACAGGTGACCTCACTCCTCCCAGCTCCCCTGAACCTATTAACTACAGAGCTGTTTGAAACGCTTGGAAAACAGCTCTTGGAAATGCCAATCCATAAAACAGCAATTGTAGCCTTCCTCCCACTTGCTCCATGCTTTGCTCCTGTTTTGCTGATGTTTCCTTCTGCAGCCTGACTCTGAGCTCAGCCACGTCCCCTGCCAGCATCTGCCCTCACTCCTACCTATGCACTTGCGGTTCTTGAAGAAGGTCAGCGTCCCATGCCACGTGTCCAAATGCACCCCGATGATGGAGCCTTGCCCAAACCTCGATGAGAAGTTTGTTTTGTCTCCCTTGTGGTGCAGCAGTCCTTCAAACAACCACACAAAGGCATTCAGTGGAAAGACTGTACTCTGCAAATTCATCCCAACTCCCGCACTGCAAGTTCCCACTGCTCCAGCCTCACCCAGTGCCTATAAAACCCCTCTGTTGCCTGATCCTTCCCCTCCCACCCCAGAGTGGGGTGACAAGAAAGGAGTAAGTGGAGGTGTTGCAACACCAGAGTGCAGGCAGCAGCATGTAACCCTCACCAGTGGCACCTGGACTGATGGGAGCTGTTGGCACCTGCCCTGGCTGTCATTAACAAAGGGACTCACAGGTCTGATGGCTGTCATTAACAAAGGGACTCACAGGTCTGATGGCCTCAATCCCCTTCAGAGTGTTTTTCAATCCCCTAAGAAAATGCTTGTTCCTGATGCTGCCCTCCACCACCCTGCCACAACCCTGCCCGTGTCACCTGTGTAGGACAGTCCCCAGCTGTCCTCATCCTTGCCCAGCAGGCTGCAGAACGTATGGCGGTACTTGTCCAGGTTCACATCCGATGTCCCAATTCCCACCATCTGGGAGGCAAGGCCAGGAAAAGAACACAAGCTTAGTGTCTTTCCAAGCAATAACATACAACTAAGACTCCCTGCCTTGAGCTCTCCCCAACTTTTTCTTGGCACAGCCCAAGCCACCCAGAGGTTCTGGTGAAGCCAAGACAGAGGTTTCACAAGTTGGAGGCTCCCAGCTCCAATTTCTTCTAAATGAGAAGGCACAGCTGAACCGCTAGAGAAGCTTGCTGTCCTGTTCAAGGAATCCTAGACTGGTTTGCGCTGAAATGGAACTCAAAGCTCATCCACTTTCAACCCCCTGCCATGGGCAGGGACACCTTCCACTAGACCAGGTCGCTCCAAGCCCTGTCCAACCTGGCCTTGAACACTGCTAGGGATGGGGCAGCCACAGCTTCTCTGGGCACCCTGTGCCAGCGCCTCAGCACCCTCACAGGGAAGAGCTTCTGCCTAAGAGCTCATCTCAATCTCCCCTCTGGCAGGTTAAAGCCATTCCCCCTTGTCCTGTCCCTACAGGCCCTTGTCCAAAGCCCCTCTCCAGGTTTCTTGTAGCCTTTTTAGGCACTGGAAGCTGCTCTAAGGTCTCCCTTTAAGGAGCCCTCTCTTCTCCAGGCCGAACCAGCCCAGCTCTCTCAGCCTGGCTCTAGAGCAGAGCTGCTCCAGCCCTCACAGCATCTCTGTGGCCTCCTCTGGACTCGCTCCAACAGCTCCGCATCCCTCTTGTATTGTTGCCCCAGAGCTGGATCAGGACTGCAGGGGGAGTCTCCCCAGAGCACAGCAGAGGGGGAGAATCCCCTCCCTCTCCTGCTGCTCTCGCTCTAGGGATGCAGCCCAGCACACAGTGGGGTTCTGGGCTCAAGCACTCACTGAAGCCGGGTCACGGGGAGCTGCTCATTGACCAACACCCCCAAGTCCTTCTCCTCAGGGCTGCTCCACCCAGTCTCCCACAGCCTGTGTTTGTGCTGGGGATTACCTCAATCCAAGCGCAGCACCATGCACTTGGCTTTTTGAACTGAGGAGCACCGATCACTGGTCTCTGCCCCTACACTGAGCCACTGACCACAGCTCTTTGAGTGTGACCATCAAGCCAATTCCTTATACAGTGAGTGGTCCATCTGTCAGATCCATGTCTCTCCAGGTTAGAGACAAGGTTGCTGTGCAGGACAGTCAAATACCTTGCACAAGACCATTTAGTTGTTTGTCCCTTACCCACCATGGGGCTGCAGCCTCATCACAGAAGGCCACCAAATTTGTCAGGCACGATTTGTTCTTAGTGAAGCCATGTTGGCTGTCACCAGCCACCCCCTTATTGTCCATGTGCCTTCACATAGTTTCTAGGATGATCTGCTCTGTGATCTTGCTAGGCATTGAGGTGAGACTGAGTAGCCTGTAGTTACCTGGGTCTTCCTTTTTTTCCCTTTTTAGTAATGGGGGTTCTGTTTCCCCTTTTTCAGTCAGCGGGAACCTCACTGGACTGCCACAACTTCTCAAATATTCTGGATAATGGCTTGGCCACCTTACCTGCCAATTTCCTCAGGACCCTCACATACTATTCATGTCCCATGGACCTGAAGTGATAAATGCTCCATCCCTGGCAGCGTCCAAGGCCAGGCTGGACAGAGCCTTGAGCGACATGGTCTAGTGTGAGACATCCCTGCCCATGGCAGAGGGTTGGAACTGAATGATCTTAAGGTCCTTTCCAGTCCAAACCAGACTGTGAATCTATGATTCTATGACTTGTGCACCTTCAGGCTCCTTAGTCTCAAACCTGATCTACTTCAGTACTTCATTTTCCCAATCCCTGTTCAAGGAATACTGGACATTTCTATGTGCCCATAAGCAACTCTGCTGCACGTACCATGTCTGTGCCATAGACGGGGGAGGTCATTTTGATCTCCCAGAAGTGCTGCCCCTCAGCCAGCTCCTTGTTGCCACGTATGGCAGCAGTGCCGCAGCTGTACTCCATGTGGAAGTTCACCTTGCGGTTGTCACACGTCAGCTGCGTGGCTGTTGACTTGTTCAGGTCATCCCACACCCAGTCAAAATCTGTTCAGGAAGCAGAGAGGGGACACAACTGACAAAGGCCCTCAGAGAGTGATCCCCAAGCCAAAGCACAGGTGGGTGTTTGATCTGAAGGCCTGTCGTGGGGTTTATTTATTTAGGTTTTTACCATTTAAGAGGGTAAATCCTAAGCTGTGTACATGGTTCCTTGAGGACTGAACTATTCTGTGCTGTCCCACTGGGAAGGGTTCAGTATTCTGAACCTGAAGCTGTTGGCATTCACCTCTTCCAATTTTGGCCAACACAAGGCTCCACAGAACCAAATGGAGCCTCTTTCCTTCCTTCTTAACACTCCTCGTAGGCTCAAGTGGCAGCTCCACCATGCCACAGGCTTTCTCAGCCAGCCCAAGCATATCGTTTCCCTACCTTTCCCCTCTGCTCTGAGCACACTGCCAGGATCAGTGGCAAAGAGGGTTATAACCATGAGAGCCTGTTTCACCAGTGGCCTAAGCCGGATTTGCAAGCAGGTCCTGAGAGGTGAACTCTGAGGCATTAACAAGCTCAGCACTTAGCCCCTGAAACAACACCAAGGCACATGCCCTGTAATCTCCCTGCAGCCTGTGTGGCCTTGAGGTGTAAACAAAGGAGCTGGGGCAGAATTAAGGGCCCCCGCGGAAGCCAAAGCATGCATGCTGGATCCTCAGGGCCAAAGGACTATGGTGGGGTGATGCTGAACCCCTCCCTTACATTCATCCTCCTCGCCGCACTGGCAGTCCTTGATGCGGTGGAGGCCATGCAGGCTCGAGCAGTAGGAAGCTTCACTCTGGTTCTCACAGTTGCAGTAGGACTCTCCAGTAACAGGGATGGCACTTGGGATGGAGGGTGAGAGGGAGGAAAACTCCGGCTCTGAATCAGAGTCGCTGTGCTGCCAGAGAGAACACAGGAATGGCCATAGATTCATGGAATGGTTTGGGTAGGAAAGAACCTTAAGATCATCCAGCTCCAACCCCCTGTCACGGGCAGGGACACCTTCCACTAGACCAGGTTGCTCCAAGCCGTGTCCAGCCTGGCCTTGAACACTGCCAGGAATGGGGCAGCCACAGCTTCTCTGGACAACCTGTGCCAGTGCCTCAGCACCCTCACAGGAAAGAGCTTCTGCCTAAGATCTAACCTGAACTTGCCCTGTTTACTGTTTCCCCTGGTCACTACTGAAGAAGCCAAGGCTCATGGAACTGGGCTGGTAGAGGGCTGCATAGTGCCCTGGCCAGGCTCACCATGCAAGGACATGAGGGGCTGTGCCAGGCAAACTACCCCACTCTGGGACCTGGTTAGTATGTGTCTGAGCTACAGAGACCTCCCAGCAGCAGGCACTCTACGATGGGGGTATGTTCTTTGTGCCTTCCTGGGGTGAGGAGCTACCGCAGCCTGCACACAGTGGGACAGGCCATGTCTAATCTCACAGCTGTGGTTTTCAATGGGCAGGTTACAGCCAGCTAGAAACTCCAGCTGAGGTGTCACAACAGCAGAGCACACAGCTGAAACTGCTGCTCTGAAGAGCCTGGAAGCTAAGGAGGAGAGGGAGGCAAACAAGACGAGGAGGAAAAGAGCTAGGAAGCCAGGCAGGGGAGAGGGCAGAACAAAGGGGAAGCAGCGCAGCAGCAGGATGGCAGCTCCTCGTGCCAGCACTGCAGACAGACCCACAGGGAACCCACAGAAGGATCAAAAGGCTTTTGTTGACTTTCATGCATGAACACAAAAACTTGGTATCTTTTTCCCCCCCTCCAGGACTTGATGATCTTAAAGATCTTCTCCAACCTGATTCTATGAGACCAAAGTGTCCCTTCACTGGATGCTGTAAGAGTCAATGCCCCATCTCACTCCCACTATGGGAGGCTTGGTGTCACCTCATGGAGTCTCTTATGACAGTCTGCAGCGAGTTACTCTGGGTTTACACACTGATCAGGTGTACCTGCTCATTATTCACAACCTGGCAGACTTTGCAGGCAGTATTTAACGCCCACCTTTAAACTCATGTTCTTGTGGCTGTCTATGATAGTGGGACTTGAAATGACTTGGGCTTACTTAGGTAGTGCCCACCCCTCCTTCTCTCACCTGCATACTAAGAAGCTTGACTTCCATCCTTCACTGGCACTTCCCAACTACTGCTATGGAGCAATCCAGCCGTTCCCATTACTGCAGAAACACAAGACTGCTCTGGCTGCAGAGAAAAAGCTCATTTTCTGGGAGCACAGTGCCTGGGTTTGGACTGAGCTCTGGCAGGGGCCTCGCAAGGCTTGAGCCTAGCTTTGAAGCTCCAGGAGCAGTTCCTTGTGTCCCCACTGCTGCACAGGGACCTGAACTCACACACTCAAGAACTGGGAAGAAGAGTAAAGGGCAGTGGAGGTGAAACCAAGCCACTCCTCACTCTGTTTTACTGACCACTTCTCCCCACTAGGTTCCCATCTTCCAGGGCCAGGTTCAGAAGTGATGTGCATGTTACAGAGCAGGAATTTCACTTTGAGGATATGTGAGGCTGTAACATCATAGACTGAAGCATCCCCACTCCCTCCACCACTGCACAAAGACCAGATGTCAGCACTGCCCTACAGCAAGCCAGAGCTCAGAACTGATTCAGTTTAATGTATATTTAGAGCACTACTTTAACAAAGAATATTTAAAATCTACTGTATGTACTTTATACACATCACACATACTTTATATATTTAAAAAAGCCTTTAGTTTAGTGTCTATCACCTCCCTGGCTCAGCTGAGAGCTGTGGCGCATGGTTGGGAAGCAGTTTAGCATTCGCTGCCTCGGGAAGATGTGCTGGGAGCTCTACTGCCCATGTTGGAGCTTGGAGGAGGCTCATTATTTATTGTGTTCTGATATGGGCCAGTTGCCTGCTGAAGTACCGGCTCCTCGGTTACATGGACCTTGCGGAAGGGCCTGGAGCACAAGTCTAATGAGGAATGGCTGAGGGACCTGGTGGGCCTTTGTCTGGAAAAGAGGATGCTCAGGGGGGACATTACAGCTCTCTACAATTGCCTGAAAGGAGGATGGAGCCAGGAGGTGGCTGGTCTCTGCTCCCAAAGAACAAACAACAGGACAAGAGGAAATGGCCCTAAGCTGCACCAGGGGAGGATAAGACTGGGGAAGAAATTGTTTCTAATATCCAAAGGGTGGTCAGGCATTGGAACAGGCTGCCCAGGGCAGTGCTGGAGTCACCATCCCTGGAAGTGTTCACAAACCACGTAGATGAGGCCCTCAGTGACATGGGTCAGTGGTGGCCTTGGCAGTGCTGGGGAATGGTTGGACTTGATGATCTCAAACATCTTTTCCAACCTGGTTGATTCTATGGTTCTACAGGGAAGGGAAACCTCTTCCCCATGTCACCGCAGTGCTCAGTGTCACAGCAGCCTACCTGCCCATCGGAGTCGTAGCCCCAGCCCCGCGCGCTGCTGGCCAAAGCGAGTGCCCGAGCGTCTGCCTCGCGCCGCACCCCGCTCAGCACCAAGTGCCAGGCCCTGGAGCTCCGCGGGCGTCGCGCCATGCTGTTCCCGGACAGGTAAGCTGTGGGACAAGGGACAGGAGTTTACACACAGCGCTCGTGGCCTGTTTCCGCTCACCACTCACTGGGCTCTGCCTTCTGAAGCAACGTCTCCCAGGTCCCTATAGAGTGCTGGGAAGGGGTCAGCACAAACCTGGGTCTGCACAGTCCCCACCAGCAAACCGATGCAAAATAATTCCTCCCGCACCACAAACATTCCCGCAGGGACAACTTCTCCCTGAGCCCATGTGTTGAACTAACTGCAGAAATGCTCTCAAGACCTGGCAGCAGCAGCAGCAGCTCCCTCTCCAGCATCTCACTGCTGGCCTGGCTCCACCAGGATCATCAGCCACAGAGACCTGGCTTCCCCAGTGCCTATCACCCTCCTAGGCTCCTGGTGCTGCTTGGCTACCACAGTGTTCCCTGTGTGGCAGAGCTGCGTGTGTCTCACTGTGGGGAAAACTGTTTGTTCACCTCTGAGCAACTGTCCACAGAGAGAAGACTTTGCTCTCAGTGGCTGGGGCAGGGGAGACACTGCATGCTCTGTTGCTGAAGGAAAACTGGCCTTTACATGGACCTGTCCTGGCTTGCCTCAAGTGCACCAGAGAGAAGTGAAGCAGTTCTCTGCCTCCCAACTCCAGTGAGTGTTGTTCAGATTTCCACAGGCTCCTTCCCTGTGTACACCCTAACAGACCACAGCAGCTCCCAGCCACCCTACAGGAGCATTCCACCAGGGGTGATGCAAATAACAGCCCCTCAGCAAGAGGCACCCACAGGGCTGTAACTCCCCTCCCACCCCTTGCACCGGCTCCCTCTGCTCAGCCTCTAGGGCTGCTCCCTTCCACAGAGAACCACTCTGTGCACCCACACTGGCTCCGGTGCTGCCCTGACAGCATGTGAATCTTGCAAGCATGTGGTGGGCCAGCCCAGGCCGGTGCCTGCCAAACGGCACCGTTCCCATTCCTCCTGCACCTCATTCCCCGACGCGACGGCAGCTCTTGGAAAAGCAGGGCAGGCCGTCTCACGACAGGTCGTGCCGGTGCCCACGGATGCTCTGAAGTGCTCCGGGCATCCCCCTGCCCAGGATCAGGAGGATCCCACCTCTGCCGAGCACAGCTCTGCCGGGAAAGCACCTAACACCACGGCAGAGCCGCCCTGCTCGGCTCTGAACACTGCACTTCCGCCCCCCGCAGCAGCTGAACGCAGCAGCACCGCTCCCCGGCACCTGCCTGAGGCCTCCGGGCGGCTCACCCGGGTAGCGCTGGCCCAGCGCGGTGGTTGTCCCGGGCCGCTCTCTGGCACCGAGGGCTGCTGGGGCCCTCCCGCAGGCCGTGACCCGCTCGGCGCCCGCCCCCCCCAGCCACTGCTCCTCGAGCGGAGTACACCGCGGGGGTGGGCGGAACCGGCGGCACAAGGGGCAGCCCGCGGCTCTGGGACCGAGGGCCTTAGCTGGGCTGGAGCGGAGCAGGCCAGGCCGCCGCGCTTGGCTCGGGCCGCGCCGCACCGCACCGCGCAGCGCAGCGCAGCCCAGCCCAGGCCAGGCCACGGTTCCCGCCACGGTTCCCACCCCCGTCCCGTCCCGTCCCGCCCCACGTTACCCCAAGCCTGGCCCGGCCCCGCCGCCGCGCTCTGACCTACATTCCCCTACCGGGACATAAACAATCCTCTCTTGACACCGCCCTTCAAGGTCCCATTGGCTGAGCCTGCGCCGATCCCCCTCGTGATTGGCTGAGAGCCCCGTCACTCACAGCTGAAGGAGCAGAGAGGGGACTGTGTCTGAAGGCAGCTCAGCGTCATTGGCTGCACCGGGCGTCAATCCTCGGAGAGCCTCGCCATTGGGTGACCACTACGGAGGGCGAGGGTACGTCACAGAGCGAAGTCACTAAGCCCATTGGCTAGCGGAGGCGAGGGCCGAAGATTTGATTGGCTGCGGGGGCTCGAGAGGTGGGCTGTGTATGAGAGAGCGGCTTGTGATTGGGCTCCGTGCCCGCCAGTATGAGGGGGCGGGGCTTTAACCCGGCGGAAGGCGGAAGTGGGTGGCCCCTGGCAGCAGCATGGAGGAGGCGGCCGGGGGTGAGCGGCGGTGGGGCCGCGGGGAGGGGGATGCCGGGGTCATGGGGCCAGGGACGACCACCCACCCACACACCCACACACACACACATCCCACTCTAAGGTGGTCGGGCCTGGCCTCTGATGCTGTTCCGGAGTCACGGGGCCGCGGTGATAGGCCTCGGCTCCTGGTGGGGGGAGCCCCGCGGTGCTCCGTCTGGGCCGCGGCCTCGAAGCGGTGGGGCCCGGTTACAGGGCGGGGTTGTCACTAGGCCTTGCTGGAGCCCCCAGCCAGGCTCCCGCTGGGGGCCGAGGAGCCGGGGCCGCCGGTATCAGCGGGTGAAATACCGGGAGCGCCTCGCTGCGGGGCTCCGTCTCCCCACTGCCTCCCCTTCTTTCCCCGCTTCCTTACCGTCGGTGGAGGTGCGGATGAGGTCCGCCATGGTGCGTGCAGGCTCCATGCCGCCGGTGCCGGTATGAGGCCGGGGCGGCGTGGGGCGGGCGAGGTCTTGGCTTGGTGAGTCAGTGTCCGGCGGTGACGAGGTGCCCGAGAACGCAGACCAAGGTGGGCTCCCGGTCCGACCTGACCCGACCCGCTGGCACCCGTGAGCCCCGGTCGGGGCAGCGGCCCCGAGCGTTTCCCACTGACGGGCCCGAGCAGCGTTGCAGGGAGGCTGGAGAGGAGCCCGTGGCCGCGGGGAGGTGACCTGGCCGGTGTGGTGGAAGGAAACGCCAAGGGCCTGACCTCACCGCGGCCCCGGCGCAGCGTGACTTGTGGGTGTTTATTGGTGCGCTGCCCCAAAACCGCTTAGGTCATGGGGCCAAAGCCTCTGCCCCTGCTCATATTGTTCCTTCCCCGATGGTGAAAGGCCCGCGGCACATCCACCTCTTCATTCCTTGTCCCTTATGCTTAAACCAGACTTGTTGGGATAGTGACAGCCGCTGTCACCCTCAGCGGGGACCGTGTTTCCGTGGTGACCCCGCGGGTACTCCTGTCTTGCGTCAGAAGACACTGATGCTCCTTATCCTTCCTCCCAGAGAGAACCAACTTGTCCGGGGTGCGGCACATCCTGCTGGTGCTCTCTGGGAAGGGCGGCGTTGGGAAGAGCACCATCTCCACCCAGCTGGCTCTGGCGCTGCGGCATTCTGGGAGGAGGGTGAGTGAGGGGCTGTGGGGCACTGAGCTCTGTCTGACCCTTCCCAGCCTCTACCTCGGCTGTGTTTGCTCATCTTTTGTGTGTCTTGTGTCGGCAGCCTGTGAAAACGCTGTTTGTGGCAGCAATTCAAGTGAATCCTTTTTTCTGTGTTCACTTGATCCAACACAAGTTCATTCCCCTCTCATCCAAGAGGCTAAAATGACCCCAAACTTACTGTCTTTTGGTGCTGAGAAATTATTTTGCTGCACTGTGGTGTAGCACACACTCCCTTTGCAAAGTAAGGAGGGGGAGCCAAAGGACAGATTTAAGATGGGGACAAAAGGGGATTGTGTATGAGCATGAGGCAGGCAGAATTCTCTGAGGATTTCCTTTAAAGGCTCCATGCAGCAATTGGATCCTATAGGTGGTGTAAAGATCCCCCCAGAGTGCCTGGAAATACCTGGGAGATGCTCCTCTGAGGGAAAGGGACGAGGAGGGTGGTCAGACTTTAAAGCAGCATTTTGTGTTTCAAATCTGGCTGCTGAGCTGCTGAAGTAAAATGCTGTGAGCAGCTGAAATCCAGATGCTGCCTTCCCCTGCCCTGGGAAGGAGCATGGATGGGGGGAGCCACCAGGTTCGTCCCAGGGTGAAGGGTTCTGCATCTTCTCCTGCTGCAGGTGGGGATCATGGACGTGGACCTGTGTGGCCCCAGCATACCCCGTATGTTCCGGGTGCAGGACAGCAATGTGCATCAGTGTGACAGTGGCTGGGTACCGGTCTATGTGGACCAGGACAAGAGCATCTCACTCATGTCCATCGGCTTCCTGCTGGAGAAGCCGGATGATGCTGTGGTGTGGCGAGGACCCAAGAAGAATGGTACAGTTGGGTTTTGCTGGTGCTGGCCACTTCCCAGTGCTAGGAAGTGTCCACCTTCCTGGAAGTGGGGCTGGGTCGTGCTGGGAGCAGGTCATTCCTTGAAGGAACAAGGCTGCTGTTCTGCAGGAATGGGTTCAGACTGCTTAGATGGGGAAAGTGCAGCATGTGTTGTGCTGTCAGATAGTCCTGCAATCTCTCCCTGGGCCCTTGTCACCATGGGTGTCTCCCAATCCCTGTTCTGCTGGGTCCACAGCTCCCACAGCACCCACTAAGACCTGTTGGGTTTCTTTTGCTGCCCCTTTTACTTCCATAGCTTTGATCAAACAATTTGTTGCTGACGTGGCCTGGGGGGACCTGGACTTCCTCATCGTGGACACACCGCCAGGCACGTCTGATGAGCACATCTCCACAGTGGAGGCCCTGCGGCCTCACAAGTTGCTCGGAGCAGTCCTGGTCACAACACCCCAGGTAGGGCAGCCTTGGCCTGAACAGGAGCTCCTGGGCAGGCTTCTGCCTCCAGGCATGGTTGGAGGAGGAAAATGTGCACTCAAGGTGGGTGTTGGCACCAGCCTGTGTGTGGCTGCTTGTTCTACACATTTGCCTTGTGATGCCTGCTTGCTCCAGACCCATGATCAGCCTGGGCAGACAGGCACCCCCTAACCCCTGCTGCTCTCCCCTGCAGGCTGTGTCTGTGGGAGATGTGAGGCGGGAGCTGACGTTCTGCAAGAAGACAGGCTTAAGAGTTCTTGGCATCGTGGAGAACATGAGTGGCTTTGCATGCCCGCACTGCTCAGTGAGTTTGCCGTGCCCTTGGGGCCATTGCGGGGCCTCAGTTGTGATGTGATGTTGTAAGATGTAGTGCCTGGGTTGGAAAATGTGCAAATGCCATGAGGGTGATGTAGGGAGATGAGCAGCTGCTGAGTGTCAGCTTTGGAAGAAGCCACTGGCTCTGCTTTCCTAATAGAGAAGTGCCCTGAGGCTGGAATGCAGAGTGGAGCTGGTTCTCCTCATGTGCAGGTGCTGCCTGCACAGTGCTCTGGAGTTGATTCACTGCTCTGCTCTTCCTCCTACAGGAGTGCACAAACATCTTTTCCAAAGGAGGAGGTGAGGAGCTGGCCAAGCACGCTGGGGTCCCCTTCCTGGGTGAGTGGCCTCGAGCAGAGCTCTCTGTGGTCAGAGGTGGTGTCTGTGTGGTGCTGTGGGAGCAGAGATACAGCGTTGGAGGGGTGGGCCAGCTGGGCTCTGTCCCTGTGAGCCATGGCACCCTCTTAGAGGTGTGAGGGCTGATTCTTGCTTTGCTGCTTTTGCCATCTAAACTGCTCTGAGTGGGCACCTGGCCCTGCTGGGGTGGAGGAGGTGATGGTGGGCAGCCTGCTCTGATGGAGTAAGCAAGCCTGGAGCCGCACAAGAGCTGTCCTGAAATGCCCTGGAGCCTCCCTGATAAATGGGGCTGAGGGCTCTGTATTGGGTTGAGGGAAGAATGTCTCTCATGAAGCACTGTGGTATGGGGGGTCTTGCATGCAGAGGAAGCTGCTCCTGGAGAGCTCGGTGAGGGTAGTGCTCTTCCCAACTGCTTCTGGAGTTGGCTCCGCTAGCGCCAACTTTCTTTAATCCTGACTCTAGGCCTTTGCCTTACAGTGAGCAAGTGGTGATTCTCCCCATTCCTTCTATCCCACAGGCTGTGTTCCTCTGGACCCCCAACTCAGCCAGAGCTTGGAAGAAGGCAGAGACTTCATCCAAGACTTTCCCAAGAGCCCTGCCTTCCCTGCCTTGGCTCGTATTGCCCAGCAGATCTTGGATGGTACGTCACAGCAGAGCTCCTGAGGACAGTGTGGGGCTGGACTTGCTGGCTGAGCCCCTGGCAGCACCACCAGCAGACCATGGTGATGGGACAGGGGCTGTGGAAGCTGTTTAGCTATGAACTGCCTCAGTGGGAGGTGAGGGAGGGAGCACAGCATTGATGCCGTTCACAGTGATCCAAAAAGGGAAGTTCTGCTTCATTCCTCTGGGTCCAAAGAGCTCCTGCATGGGCAGCAGCCTGCTTTTTGCCTTCTTGACATGATGCTCTGCCCAGATGGTACAGTTGTTCCTGGTGCCTTCCTCAGCAGCCTGCCCTTGTGCAGGGGCTTGGGGAGCTCTAGTTTGTGTCCCCAGTGTTCTGTGTGCTGTGGTGCTTCTGGCCTTTGCCTGGTACAGCTAAAAAGATCATCAATTTGTTCTTCACTCGCTGAACCCAACCAGCACCAACCATCTGGATCATGGCTCCATGTGCTGCTGCCTTCTATTGCTTTTCTTGCATGATGGATTATATCGTGCTTGGTTCAGCGGCTGGATGCTCCCATGTGGACTCAAGCCAGGCCACCCTGCTGTGAAGTCTCAGCTCGCTGGTTCCTGATGGGCCGGTGGGGACACAGTATATGCCTCACATGAGAAAAGGTCTGTAGGAGATCTGCCACCCTCCTGAGTGCTGAGTTCCTGACGGAAATGAGGCCTTTTGGGGTTGCTGGGGGTTATCATCACTCAGGAATATTTGTAAACGTTCTAAGCAGTAAATACTTTTCTTAAAATCCAAGTCTGTGACTTAAGTTTTTTCCATGGCTTCAGGCCTCATCGTAGCTCAGAGTCTTGGAGTTGTGAGCACTGCGTGTACATCCAGGTCTTTCCTGCTCTGCCCTTTCCTTGCTGGGGTTCAGCTAAATCTCTCCTTTTATCCCAGCTTCGAGATCCAGCTGGTCCCTTGTCTTGCTGGAAGCTGGCCTGGGTAATGTATTGCCATGGCTGTTCTCCACATCTCTGCCACACGTGGGACTCCTTTAGTCCCCACATGGTTCCTGCTTTGTTGCTTTGTCTTTTACTCCCTTGGTCTCCTGTGTGACCTGCCTCCTCTTGCAGGCTTGAATTGAGCTGGTGAAGCAGACAAAGCTGGTGTCCTTGCCTCTTATCTCCCTCCCTCCTGGTCTCCAAGCCTGTGTCCATGCTTGGGACTTACTCTCACAGTGCTGGTTCAGGGAGATGAGAGGAATCTAGGATTTCCACTGACCAAACTGGGTTGTAGCTGGCAGCATCACTTGGAAGCGAGCAGGAGGAGCATCTGTCCCTGCTCCTGTTGTGCCCACAGCAGGAACTCACCTGACCAGGTTTCCCCATGTGCTGCTGCATGGCCAAAGGTCAATTATCTGGGATTTGGAGCACCAGGAGCAGAGCCTGACTGGTCTGTTGGCTACTGCGGGTTGGCCAGGCAGCTCTCCTCCCACCCTGGGCATGTGTCACTTACCCAGGGCTTGCGGGCACCCTCCTGCAAGCTCCTCCAGCACCCTGGGGACCCTGAGCAACTCACCCTGCCGCTGCAAGCCCTGAGGGGCTCTGATAAGAAACCCGGGCTGGGTGCAGCATGCGCTTTGGAAAGAACATACTTACAAGATGGGTTGCGATAGCTCCAAAGGTTTATTTGCCTGCTACGGTTTATCGGATGACGTGTGTGGCTTTCTGCAACCTGCCTACACCTGCTAGTGCAAGGTATGAGTAAAGCAGGTCTGCCCCCTCCTCACCAGGAGGCTTTGAGGATTTCTCAGCTCCTCATGGCAGGAAGATGCTTTCCTTTGTCCCACTGCAGAGTCCGAGCCCCAGCAGCACTGCGCCTTGCTGTGGGGAGGGCTCCAGGCTGTGGGTGCAGCTTTCCCCCATCCCCCCGAGCCTCCAGGATGGGGGATGCTCCCATTAGGAGCAACCTTCCTGACCCAGGGGCTCCTGTTTAAATAGTAAAGGCCTGAACCATTTCAGTTTGAAGCCTGGGGAGCAAGTGCCCACGCAGTATCTCCCAGGCAGCACCAAGGTGAGGTGGTGGCAAAGGTGGCCTGAGCTGGGGTGACCACGAAGCCAGAGCTCCTGCTGCTGCCCCTGGAGCCTGGGCCAGGGCCGAGGAGGTGGCAGGTTGAGGGTCCATCCCTGGGGCCAGCACAGCTCAGCAGTGAGCAAAGCTGTCCTCGGAGGTGTCACGGAGGTCCAGGCCTGCCACAGCTGGGGGATGGAGGCAGGTGAGGTTGTTGTAGGTATAAACAGGGATGTGGGCATCATCCCCCTCAGCCACAGACTGCACAAAGCGTGGGACCACCACCGGGTGCTGCAAGGAGAAGTCCCTCAAGCCCTTCAGGGAGCAGTTGCAGTGCCAGTTATTGCCCCCCAGCCACAGCTGCTCCAGGGTAAAGGGGCTGCACAGGAAGCCCACTGAGAAGGTCTCCAGTGAGTTATTCCTCAAGCTGAGATACCTCAGGTTGGCCAGGGGGGAAATGACGGAGTTGTCCAGTGTCTCCAGCTGGTTATGGGAGAGGTCAAGCCAGAAGAGTTTCTGGAGCGGGGTGAAGGTGTCCTGGGCTATCTCCAGGAGCTGATTGGAGGAGAGGAAGAGGTATTCCAGGTTGCTCAGACCCACGAAGAGCTGGGGTGAGAGGCTGCTCAGCCCATTGTGCTTGAGGTCAAGCTCCAGAAGCTCGTGCAGCTCACTGAAGCTTTGGTCCTCGATGACAGCAATGGTGTTGTGCTGGAGGAAGAGGCGCCGCAGGCTGGTGAGGCTGGAGAAGGTGTGCACCCGGATCCTGCCCAAGCAGCTGTGCTCCAGGTGGAGGCTGTGCAGCTTGGTCACCCCCTTGAACACGTAGTCAGGGAGCACCTTAATGCAGTTGGCAGACAAGTGCATCACTGCCATGTTATACAGCCCCAGGAAGGCCCCAGGCTTGATGTCCTGCAGCTGGTTGTTGTTGAGGCTGAGGACCTCCAGCTGGCCCAACCCATCAAAGGTTCTTTCTGCCAAGCTCCGGATCCTGTTGTGTCCCAGCTGCAGCTCCTCCAGGAACTGAAGGTCTTTGAAGGTCCTGGGCCTCAGGCTGGTGATGGAGTTGGTAGACAAGCGTAGGACATGCAAGCTGAGGAGGCCCAGAAATGTGTCCTCAAACAGCGAGACGAGCCGGTTGTGGGACAGGTCCAGCCACCGGAGGGACTTCATGCCCATGAAGGCACGGGGCGCGATGGCATTGATCTGGTTGTGGTTCAGGT
Organism: Psittacus erithacus; assembly: GCA_009867235.2. Lineage (NCBI taxonomy): Eukaryota > Metazoa > Chordata > Aves > Psittaciformes > Psittacidae > Psittacus > Psittacus erithacus. The sequence goes on along the minus strand of WYDI02024005.1, from coordinate 4,673 downwards.
ACAGCTTCTGTAGCTTCTGCAGCTTGACAAAGATGTTGATCTTGATGCCTTTGAGCACATTCCCACTCAGGTCCAGCTCCTTCAGCTCGGTAAGGCTGCAGAAGAGCTGGTGCTGGAGGTAGGGGAGCTTGTTCCCGGCCAGGATCAGCTCCCTCAAGTTGGGCAAGTCATGGAAGACCTTGTCAGGCAGGACCACGAGTGAGTTCCAGCCCAGGTTCAAGTACCAGAGGTTGGAGAGCCCAGCGAACAGCCCTTCCTCCACCTTGCTGAAGTGGTTGTTGTTGAGGCTGAGGGACACGAGGTTCTGGGTGTGCAGGAAGGTGTGGGGAGCCAAGTGCTTGAGGCGGTTGCGCTCGAGGTGGAGGTGGTAGAGGCCCCGCAGCCCGTGGAAGGCATGCTGCTCCACGGCGGCCAGCTGGCTGCTCTGCAGGTCCAGGAAGTCCAGGGACGAGAGGTTCCTGAAGGCAGCGGCCGGCAGCAGAGTGAAATTGTTGCCGTCCAGCCACAGGGCCTTGGCATTGGGGGGCACGTCCTCGGGCAGGCGCGTCAGGTTGCGGGAGCTGCAGAAGACGTTGAGCTCCTCGGTGTAGTCATCCAAGCTGCAGGCACAAGGGCTGGGGCAGCGGGGGGGGTCTGTGTCCCCCTGCTCCTTCGGGGTGTCCCCCCCGGGGGGCTGGGAGGCCGTGGCCAGCAGCAGGGTCAAGGGGAGCACGAGGGTGATGCCCGCTGTGGGGTGCAGAGGAAAGGGGATGCATCAGTGCAGGGCCCTGGGTGCTCATGGGGACCCCCATGGGACCCCCCTCACTGTGTACCTGTGCTACCAGGGCCGTGGGGGAGTCAGTCCAAGCCCATTGCACATACTCAGCAGCTGCACAAGGGCCGGGGAGGTGGATTCACCATTGGGAAAGGGTGCTGGTTCACCCCCCCACTCCTGCTGCAGCTCAGATCCCTTGATTGCATGGACCCCCACATACATTCATCTCTATGTTGCAGAAGCAGCTTCTCCCTCTCAGGGGAACAGGTCCTCAGTCTCCTCCCCTCCTTCCTTCCACTTGCCCACCATTAAATTCCTCTTCCTCAGAGCAGAGGGGTCTTGATGCTTCCTGCCCATCCCTGCAGCCCCCATCCATCTCTGGGCTCTGCATGCACCCGGGCAGCATGGGGGCTCCCCAGATTTCTTATTAGCAGCGGACGGGGGAGAAGAGTGAAGGGTGACTTGGGTGTGAAGCCCTGGCAGGGTTCTAGGGTCTCCCCCCAAACCCCCTGCCTGTGGCTGGGTGAGCAGGCAGGTTCCTTGCCTTACCTTTGCCTGTGCTCATGGTGCCGGGCAGGGCAGAGCTCCCTCTCGGCGCTCCGGCCCCTGGGACTGTGCAGGGATGGATGGAGCAACCACCTTGACGCCTGTCCAGCCGTCTGCCCGGCCGGGCTTAACCCCACTGCTGCTGGGACGGGCCATGGAGGGGGCTGGTGTCGCTGGGATGGGCTCCCTGCTCCTCCTCATTGATCTGTAACTGGTTTTATGGCAGCGCTCAGACCCCCTCATGGGACAGGGAGGTGGAATGAAATGCTCAGGAGGACGGGCTATGGTGGGGCTGCGAGCAGGGAGGGATTGACAGGGCATGAGCGTCCGCTGTGCTCCCGAGGATCCCGAACAGCAGCACTGACCCTCCTCAGCTGGGGGTGCCGGGGTGAGCCCTGGCAAAGACTCCTCGTGCTGCATCGGGACCTGAAATACACAGCATGGGGCTTGGAGCATCTGTATTGCACAGGGGAGTAGAGGTGTGGGGTTAATCTCATCGGTAGATGGGCTGAAACAGCTGAAGCGTTACAGTGATGCAGATGGGAAAGGAGTTGGGAAAGGGGAAAAGCTCTTCTCCATGTGGCATTAGAAGCATTGGGGCTGAGCCTGCAGCCCCCTCCTGCGAGTGGATCTTGTCCTGTGTGGGGAGATGGTGATGGGAGCCCTCCGCACCGCTTGGCTTGGTGCTTTTGTGCTGAAGGGGAAGCAGAGAGCAGAGCCGGGTCCCTCCGGCAAGGTGAGGGCTGTGACGGTCCCGCGGCTCCTCTGCCCCCGTGTGTGTGTGGATGATCGTGGGTGATGCTCTGGGGCTGGCAGATCACGCTCTCTGCCTGGCAGCTCATCAAACCAGCCCAGGAAGGCTGCTGACCTCGCTCTGTGTCCCAGGTCGTTTCCCCACCAGGGTCCAACATGGTTTCTGCAGAATCTTTTACCAGTTTCCAGGAAAGAAAACAAAAAAGAGCTAGATAAAAAGCCACTTCTGCCCCAGTGAGAGGAGCCCTGCTGCTGCTGAGGCTAACCCTTCCCCATGTCCTGGAAGCACCATTCCTCCTTGAAGATGCACCAGGATGGGGCTGACATGGCTCACATGCATGTCTCCAGGACTGGGTGTCTCCCACCAGAGCTGCTCTTCCCAGCCCTGATTGCCCCCTTGCTGGTGGTGAGATGGAGATGGAGCAGGGATGCTCTTCACCACCCGCCCCATGCCATGGGCACCCCCACTGTGCTCCTACCCCACCCATCCCCGTGGGAGCCTGGCACTGCCTCAGCTCTGCAGAGCACATCTCAGCTCTTCACCACTGAACTCAGGTGGTTTTAAGCAGCCATTTCAGCAGCCAAAGCAGCACCATGCCCATGGGAAGAGGCGCTGGAGAGCGACAGTCAAGCTCCAGCCTTGCCACCCAATTTTCCCACAAGCACTGGTTTCTCCTTTTCTTTTTAGGTCTCGAGCACTGCTCTCCCCCCTGTTCTATTTTAATCCTCTCTTCTGGGAAATTATAGAACAGAAGGGTGAAATGAGAGATGGAGATACACGCACCCACTAATAAGCACTAAGCACATATTGACACAAGGTGTAATCAATCTGGAAGCTGAAAAGAGCTGAACCAGCACAGGCCAGCCAGCCAAAACCTACACAACCTCTTTGGGAAGTTTAAACTAGCCCTTGCTGCTGCTGGGAGCGAGTTCATCCCTGCCTTTAACAGCCCTCTCCAGGGAAAACACCGAAAGAGCTCAAAGGGAAAATAAAGAGGGCCAATAATAAAACCTTCCCAATGTGGCTGGGGTGCAGGGAGGTACTAGACCTGTCCCCACCTTCTTTAAACCTTCTTGAAGGCACCTCCTCCAGACGAGTCCGACTGCTGCGGCAGGGGATGCTCTGACACCCTGGCTGGTCCCTCCAGTACCACCCTGAGCCCATCCTGCGCACCGGGACCTTGTGCCTGTGCAGCAGCACCACAGCCACCATGGGGGCCTCAGTCTGGGACCCCGCCACGGGTGTCCTGGTGGCTTCGGCCAGAGTGGACCTCCCCAGCTGATCCCCCATGGTTTCAGCTCCAGCAGCTAATCTCCCTGTTCGGGACCAAAGTCTGCGCTGTCCCACCTGGTTGCCATGGAGAAGGCTGTAATGGTATTAGGTAAAGCAGCAAAATCATAAACAAAATAGCTTTTAAACCTAGTTAAACTCTAAGGAGTCATTTACCCTCCCGGTCCTGCAAGTCCCTCCCCAGATCTCCTTTCATGTCCCATCATGTGTATAGATGCCACTGGCATATACACAGCTCCCTCTTGCGTCCCCAGCCGCCTCAGAGGGATGGGTGCTGACGGCCCTGCCAGGTCTGCTGTGGGACCCCTGGAGCTTCCCAGCCCATCCTACTTAGGGTGCATGTCCCTGGGCCAGCTCTGAGTACCAGCAGGAACAGCACTGACCTGGCTTGAGCCCTGTGGGGAGCAGGGATGTGACAAGGATGCTGTCACCAGGGAGTGCTTTTAGCAAATCTTGCCAAATATTGTCCCGATCCAGACGAGAACATCTTGCGTTGCCAGGGCAACTGGTGCTGCTGCTCATCAGGAGCCCTGATGCTACTGCCCAAAAGAGCCAGGATGGGTGACAACAGCATCCCAGGCCTTGTGCTGCTCTCCTGTGGACACCTGTAGGGACCAAGCTCCCTCCTGGAGAAGATCCAGTTGGAGATGGGCTCTGCCTGGTTTCCTGGTCCCACACAGAAAAGGTCCGATGTTGCTGGAGATAGGGACCTAGTAGTGGTGAAGAAATGTCTTGGCAGCTTCTGGCAGAGGTCCCTGTTGGCACCTCCGAGTGGAGACTTCTGCCATGGCTGCTTCTGTGGGGAGCTGGGCAAGGTGGCTGAAGTGCTGCTGGCTCTTGGAGATGGTAATTACCACCGTGGTAATTACCATCACCATTACCACAGTGGCCCGTGTGTCCACATGCAACTGCATCACCAGCTCCTGCCTGGCTGGGCTGGTTGGACTGGGGAAGGTGAGAGCAGCCCAGAGCTGTGACTCAGGGTGGCCATACATGGGAAATGTCCCAAACCCTGAGGTCTGGGGAAAAAGAGCTGTCACTGGGAGCAGGGTTTGGAGGAGCATGGGACAGCGAACAGCAGGAAAGCGTGTCTCAGAGGTGGCTGTCATACCGAACGCAGCTGGATATGGGGGCAAACAGAGGGATGGGAAGCAGCTACCTTGCCTAACCCTTCTCCATGACAGTGCCAGTGTGCTGGGGGGCAGGAAGGGTAATAGGGGGCCAACAAGAAAGCTGGAGAGGGGCTTTGGACAGGGCCTGTAGGGACAGGACAAGGGGGAATGGCTTTAACCTGCCAGAGGGGAGACTGAGATGAGCTCTTAGGCAGAA
>WYDI02024004.1:0-86531 GCA_009867235.2 Psittacus erithacus | reverse complement strand
CCCTGGCTGTGTTCAAGGCCAGGTTGGACAGAGCCTTGGGTGGCATGGTTTAGTGGGAGGTGTCCCTGGTCATGGCAGGGGAGTTGGAACTAGATAATCTTAAGGTCCTTTCAAACCCTAACTATTCTATGATTCTATGCATCCCAAACAACTGGGGATGTGGAGCATTATAATGGTAAAATTATAGAGACCGGTAATGGGAATCACATTGTTATTGTAATGCAGATGTATTGCAGCTGCTATTTTATGCTTGGGTTGCGATTTGAGTACATGGCTGAATTCAGTACATTCAGTATCACTCTGCTAAACATGACATCAAATGTCTTCAAGTAAGTAAATCTGGTATTAAAACATTAAAACCCCTTCATGGGGACTATCTAAAAAAACCCAGAGTACTGGAATCTTGACAACCCCACAAAGGTATATGCCTTGAGGAAGAATAGAAAGTAGACTTTCGAAGAAAACAAGCAAATTAAAAACATTATTAACCATCCCCCATTAAAGCCAAATTTCTTGAAAGCAAACCAGACCAAACAAATTATCCTTTTCCTGGCGCAGTACACCAAGTCAGAAGAGAAGAAAGCTGAGAGAGAGAAGACTCAAGTACAGTAAGGTGCACAATGGCATTCTAAATTTTGGTAGGATCTGGAAGTAATGTATATCACTGCCTACATTAAGATGACTGCAGCTTTCCAGATTCACAAGTTTAACAAAACATGAGCCTCTTGTAATGGTAAATAAAAGAACTTAAAAGTATGAACTGCACCTGGTTCACATAATAGTAGCTTCTGCTTTACTCTATAGGTGATTGGAAAAAAATCACCAGCATGTTATCTTAAGTAGTTCAATGTTTCATGATTTATCAGAGTAGACATGCTGAGAAAAGAAATGATAATCAGAAACTGAATAGCTTCATATAGTATAGCCAGCCTTCTCACAGCTTTAAGTTATAATTTGTCACAAAGTATCTTTTTAAACATAGAAGATACATATGAAACCAGAGGGGGAAAAGAGTCAAAAAGTCACATAGCATACCAAAAAAAAAAAAAATATTACAAAAACATCTTGAAAGCTTTTGACATATTCTTATGATGCCATAGGTTAAGTCTTTGATCTTTGTAAAAACTTTTAACAATTCTGTATTAACTGGTTAGCATAAAACAAATGCTTTTAAACACAAGTTTAATATTTTCCCCATTTTACTAAAGTGAGGTTTCAGGATGTTTTTTTAGGCTAATTAATAGCAAATATTATTTCAGAAGTTACACAATGATTCCCTTTTATGTACATGACTACTACTACAGTTTTCCAATTATAAGTTAAATGTAAAATTTCCTTTTACTTAACCCCAAATAAATTCTATTTAACAGTTCTACTTCTACTTTGATCCAAAATTTCCTGACAAGTGCAAAAATATATGACTATCAGAGGGTATTTCTCAGCAAGGAATGCAATTACCCAAAGGAAAAAGGTGTACATCGCTATTTAGATTTCCACAAATCCTTGCTTTATCTTGCATTCTCAGCTAGTACCTCTGAACATTTTTCATTTTTTGTCTTACAGAATGGCATCTGACAAACATCACAAAGCTATAAATAAATGACATTAACAACACAGATTATAGAGGTGGAATGGGACTACTGATTTGGTAAAAGCAAACCACAGAATATTCTTCTGACAAGACAGGTATACGGTAGGATGACTGACCCCAAACATCTAATCTTTATTTTTACACAAGCCATTCTGTTTCTCAGGCTACTAAGTCTCAATTGGAAATTAAAGTCTGAAAACACAGCTCTGAAAACTGAGGTTAATTACTGCTTCACAAGGGAGTAAACTGCATCAGCTGGTCCTAGGAATTAGACAAAGTGCTTGGCTCTTTTTCTGTGGATCCCTACAGAGTTCAGAATTTACCCTTAATCTCATAGCAAACAATTTTATATGCTTAGGTTCATTGTGGCTTCCAGTGGTCCACCTTATAAATACCAGAACTTCATTCCTAAGATTGGGTACATCAAGAAAAAAAACTCACCAGCATAAAACAGTGAGAACAAATTTTAGCCATCAAATGCCTTAAGTTAAAACACACTTGTTACCTATTTATTATTAATGCTCTTTTCCTGTGACTGTTAGTTAATATTAACAGTTGTTTCACTCCTGTATGAAGATCTTGGTATTTTATTTTTAAAAGTACTAAAAAGGTATACAATGTTTTAGCAGTGCACTCGAAATATACTCTTGTGCCCTGAAATTAAGATTTTGAATATGTATGTTGTTTTTCCAACCTTCAGCATCTCTCGGGATTTTTTTGTTTCATAGTCCAGAAGGGACATTAGAGAACTCAGATAAATAACAACAGAATTCTTGTTTATTTTAACCTGCTGCATGAAGGATTATATTATGCATGTGTATTATTATTACCTACTCTATTGTTGAGTATTACCTCAAGAGCATTCTTAGTTTAAAAATCTTGAGATTTTTTTTTACTAAAGTAATATTCTATTCCCCTTTTCAGTAGACACTATTAAATTACTTTATTTATGCAGAGAATATAGTGATGAATGTTGCTAATAAAACAACAGAAGAGGGGAAGAACCACTTCAGATTGATGGTACCTTAACTAGTAAATTGTTCCTTTCATACACAATATTCATACTCAGGAGGTCTCACAAGCATATTGGCCTTTTACAGAAAAACCTGCCCTAAGACTGCACCTACTTACACTGAATTGAGAAGACTAGTACACATGGTATTTGAGGCTCTTTCACCAGATTTCTGAAAATGCCCACACCTCTTGGGGAATACACTATCCTAGGAACACAGCCCAAGCTATTGTAAGGCACTCTTAATCGCTCTTCCTTGTGCCAGTACTAATATTCCTACAACCATATGGATCAAAAAGCTTCTGGTTAGTTTTCAGACAGATTTAATAAAAGACTAATTTTCAGCTGGGAAATTAATTCCAGTTTGCTAACCCTACTCAGCATACAGCAATGAGAAGAGTACTTCCAGCACAAGGGAAGGGGTGGGACTGCCACTCAGCAGCAGCCCACATTTCTGGCTGTCTGAAGTGACTGTGGTGTTACAGCACTCCACATCTCTCAAGGTAGATTAAATGCACTTTTGCATTCAGGAGGAATAACAAACTGCTGTTTCCCCACTGAGATCACTGCCTGACTAAATGAGCAGTCCTCTGCTACCCATTGCAAAGCAAATAGGTAATTTCAAAGGTTTAAACTAATCTGTCTGACTTCATGCTGGAAAATGAGCGGAGTGCTATGGCTGGAGCTGATCTCAGCTGAGAGGCTGCATCAAGCAAACGGTTCAATGCTTGTCACCTGCCCAAGAAAGGTGCCTAACTGGGGCATATTAAGAGGAAGCCCACCAAGGCATGGCCTCCAGCTGGGACCTGAGAGAAGGGAAGCACACGAATACCTTTTGGGTGGCTTTTCTTTCAAGAATAGCATAAGGAATAGATTTCTGAAAAGGAGATAGACTGTTGTTATTCCACTTATGGATTCTATAGAGGTTGAATACCCACTGTCAAAGGTTGTTTTCTCTCCTGTGGCTGTGATGAATTTGAGAAATTCATAATATCCATTAAAGTAATACAGTTATGACTGTGAATTTGTATTACTAGTTGAGATTTAGCACTGATCTGGAAGAGCTTAAGAGGCACAGACTTCCACTACTTCAAATGCCAGCATTAAGGTATATTCAGTGCTTGCTGCTTCCTATGGAGTGCATTTCTACTCTGTGGAGTAAGGTATGATTTTTTTCCAACAGAAACCCAAGGAACCAACAGTGCCCCCAATAGGATTCAAGCAGGTATTTTTTATTGGAGTTTGCCTGAGAGGGTGTAGCATCAATACAGAGTTAAAGCGATACACATTTGTATCAGTCATAAGTTATTAATAAGGTAAGTGGTATAGAGTCCCTCCTGGGAAAAGCTAGAAAAAGGTATTCTCTGGGGTTTTTGCTCCTGCAGGCAGAGTACAGGCTACTTTCAAGAAAGACATGGGGTTTTTTTGTTTGCTTCACATTTGGAAAATAAGTATCAGTACAGTTAAAATCTCTTATTGAGGGTGAACTCAGCTGGAAAGTTACCAGTGTCATTAGAGCCTCAAAAACTGAACGTGCTATAAATAAGTTCTCACAAAAAAATGTGTATTGTAATTTATCTGCTGATTGTTTAAACTGCAGTCAAAATCTCACATGATCTTAGACATGGCTCTACTGAGATGCTGGTAACCGTCAAAATCCATGTGATCTGATAAAGCAGTTATAGGCAACATCTTAAATCCCTTTAATCTTTTATATAGTTATCTTCTCAGACTATGTCTTCCTTCAAAACTTAACTCTACTTTGAAGCAATACAATTATATGTTTCTTTTGCTAGTTTTGTTTAATTTTATCTGGATATCATCTTTTCTTCAATCTTGAAAATACCAAATCCTTACCTAAATTATTTCTCTTAATCTGACCGGTCAGAAAGAATTCTTCTCTTTCCTCTATGTCATTTTTCAGAACCTTAGGAAAACTCTGTAGCTAGAATACTCTTCCTCTCAAATTCTGATGTGAAATATTTCCTGTATGGGCTTGATTCCACATTTTCCTCCTCCTACTATTTTTTTCCAAATTTCCATTCACACGCTGATAGCCTTTAAGCTCCTTGCTGATCTGTCCCAACCTTGTATAAAGAACCCCAATTTACCATTAAAACCAGTCCAAACCGTTTACTTCATCAGCCTCTGTATTCCATCATTATATTAGATTAAATTAATAGAAAGCAGCATTATCTTGTATAAGGGTGCATATAACAGATGGTAGCAGTGTTTGCAAGTGTTAAGCTTTTCGGGCATATACTATGTACTACACTTCCTTAAAATGCAAGAGAAGCTGGGTAGCAGAGAAGAAGACTTCCTGCATGGTGCTGGCTACAGTACTGTGTATCCACTCTCTGGAGGAAAAGCAGACTCCTCCCTTCCTGGAGAACATGAGTGCTCTGTAGAGCGAAGCTACTGGGCACAGAGTAGGGCAGGTAGAGACAGACAATACTGAAATGGGCCAAATGCAAGTAAACTGCGAGCCTTTGAGTAGGGATGTGCTATCGACAGCGAGCAGGTTTCTTTTTAGCCTGAAAGCGATGGAGGCAAGGAAAGCTACCTAAGAACACAGAGGGATGTTTTAGTTGAGGGATAATTCAGCTGAGAAGACACTGAAAGTAAGGGATTCATGGGGAAGGTTGCAGAAAAAGACTACTACATCATCACACAGAAACCAAAGAGTAATTTTTTTGGCTTAGATACTCATTTCATCTGTCTCAGCAGATACGAATTTTCAGTATCTTAATAGCTACCTTATTCTAGCTTATTAGTTTGTGCTCTAATAAACTTCACTTTAAAGACTGGGAGCTGTTTGATGTCTTTAGTTACACTCATTTCAAAGAAACAGGTGGGGAAAAGGAAAAGGTGGGGACAGTTCCACTACAATGCGCTGAGTGACTGAAGGTCCTATAACACAGGGGATAGAAGAAACCAGAAAGATGTTAATATTGGATGCATTCTTAATGCACCAGAGCTAACAGTTTCAGTCTTCCAGCTGGAGAAAGACAGAAAGGGTAAGGAAAAAGAAAAGCTAATCCCACCTCTTGTAAACTGGAGCATAAATACAGCAATAGCTTGAATAAAAAGGACTTGAAAGACCAAGTAACAGTAATGGTACAACAGTTTTATTCAAGCTTTTAAAGGATTTAATTTACTAATAACTGATATGGGTGCCATTAGCAGCAACTTAGGCAGAGTCATTCAAATAATAGTGAACAATAACTTCTAGGTGAGAGATGCATAAGCAAAATATTGATATACTTTTGCTACACAGACGTAAGCTCCACAGCAGTTGACTTTCTCTAGGTTGATGGATACAGTAGGGCTTGAGAAATCCTATCTTCTCAATCCCCTAACAGTCCTGTGTATTAACAAATGTTTGGCTGTAGCATTTTACCAAAACACCCATGCATCTCTCCTTTCTGGCTTTAACTTGCAATACACTTTCAGATTACCTCTTTCCAGGAACACCTTCCCCATATGCAAAGCTAACTTTGCCCTTCCTTCACAGGTAGATACCTACCTTCTCTTGGTTTACTGTGTTGCCTCTTTCCTTTTTCCCTTCTGAGGCAGTGGACATCAAAAACCTAAGTTTTCCTCTTCTTCTTTGGACTATGTCTGTATTTCTTTCCCTTCTGCCTCCATTTGACACAACTAAAGACAATCCAAAATCTTTATTTCACTGATGTCTATTTTCCATCCTTCCTTCTCTTACCACATTGACAATTCAGGATTCTATCCTACTTCTTGCTTCACCATGCACATTCTTTTACCTATTCTTCCTTCCTCTTGTTTTCCCATCTCAGTTCTCTTTTGTAGATTTATCTTCCTTGAGATTGGAAGCAAAAACAGGGCATGTAAGCACCGCTGAGGGATGAATAGTGCACACTGATATTCACTTACAGTCTTCATGCTATACAGATATATATCTTTTACATATTCTAAATTTTCCATTTGTGCAAAATTGTATCCAGCTTATCAAAATCTTCTAAACAGGGATTCCTGTGCCCCAAATCTTTAAATATCTGATTGCCTCTCTACAGCTTCCTCATTCTCTTTGCCTGGCTATAGCCCAATATTACAGGAAAACGCCGCATAACAAGTGATAGAGGTTTCAAATAAAAACATGCAAATCATGCACAATATGTCTAAACATGCTTATGCAGACCAGATGCAATCTGCAGCTGCAGCACAATCCTGTTTATATTCTTGATGGGTAGAGTTTACAGTCAAAAAGTTCAGCAATATTCTCAAAATGTAACACGGGCCTCACTATGTCCTCATCAAGAATCCCTTCACAGCCTGCATAGCTGTCTCGTGTAGAAATAGTAAACAATTTTAAATGAAATACAAATGTTCTGTTTCGAAGATCAGTGTGCTCTGAGTCAGTATGAAACTAACCATGCTTTATTTAGCGGCTATTTACACATATAGTTTAAACAAGAATAAAATAGTCTCTGGAAGGTAAAGGACTATGAAGCTGCTCCTGTCCACATGGTATTTTCCACACTACACAATCAGCAGCTATAAAGTAACTTTAGAGAAGAGTGTTACATCTCTTGGAAGGACCAAGATGGGACAAGTCGACTCAGAAAAGGGATATATTGCCTTAGTGATCTGCTGAATATCTGTTTAGCTCCACAGTGGTAAAACTTTGTCTTTCCAAGATGAAATACAGTATCCCTTTCATCTAATCCATCCTCAGAGTCAGCATTCTCAGAACACCAGTCCTTGATTCACTGCTGACCAACTACTTGGAGGGCAGAACAGTATACAGGCCTCCACATCTTTTCCTCCGATGTGATGCCGCTCTGACCTCAGCATCCTGGAGTTTCAGATAGCTCTTTTAATCTTATTTCTTGTCACAGATTTTCCTTATAGGCTATAGTGAATCTTGCATTTCCTTCTAGACCCACTCTATCATCCACAGGCTTCCTTAAAACTGACTTTGCTGTGGTCTGTTTCTCTAAATATGTACATTTTTAAGAAGTAGTATCTTTCACTTCTTTGTGAGTCACACCACTAACTCACTTCTGCTCATATACATATTTAAAATCAACTGAAGTGCTTTAAAATAGTCAGAAGAATGTTTAGCATCCTTGCACAGGGCATGGAATAATTCACATTTCATTTAAATGTCTAATCATGATATACTAAGGTAGCATCGTAAAACTGGATCAAATAAAAGCTACTGTATCTAAGTTTCCCTAACTATTAGTGTGTAAGAAAATAAATCAGGAAGCTAAACCTTTTTATTAAAGTTGAAAAGTCTCTGCCAACAGTGGCTGGATACTTTGACATGATCAATAATTGTAAGTAATTGTGTGATATTCAGTGGAAAAAAAGATACAGTGAACACAGGATCAAGAAACAAGCAATTTGATTCCTTCTGTGGTCAAAATATGTGAATAAATTCTAGGCTTCATTTTTCTGATCAGGGTAGTTTTTTCTCCTTTTGCAACATCAAATGGAATAAAACAGTAAAGCAAAGCACAGAACGCTAATTACAATTTTCTAACCTTGAAGGTGCGTAAGACATAAAAATCAAAGTAACTATTAAATCAATCGTCATGACATTAGTATTTTAAGCCTTTTGCTCTACAAAATAAAATCAATTAGATGTCTAGAAAATTTTGAAATATACCTTTTTTCTTTTACAAACTATATGTTCATAAAGCATAGGAACAAGACTGATATATATATTTAATCTGAAGTCTTGAATGATAAACCTCATTAAAATCTTAAAGAATCTGCTCCTGACAGATCAGGAACTATCATCTATAAATTAATTCCTATTAAAGATAGAATTTTGTGATTATAAAAAGATTATTTACAGTATCATGTGTACCATCTGTGACAGCTTATTTCTATACTACAGTAAGGAACCAGGAAAGCAAACTGAACATCATCTTTTTCAAAAGGAAAAAATGAAGTGGCCAATAGGCTGCCCATTGCACACTATGGAGGCATATTTGACTGCATTTCTGTAATGGTCAAACCATAAAGACAAAAACCATGTTTGTAGGAACCAACTTTCACTTCTGACATTCATTCCCTATTAAAACATAATGCCAAATATGATACAGTACACACGGAAGCAGGAGGCAACGGAAAACTTAAGGCCGCACCGCATGAAATGTTGCAATAATAAAGGGGTTAAGTAGTATACACATTAAGACTAATTCTAGTGTTCTCTTTTTATTAAAACTGGGTCATTGTCAAAAAATTTCTGATGTTAGGATTCGTTGTCATGAATATTATGAGCAACACTGCCAGAATATGCAAGTCATTATAGGCTAGGCACATAGAAAATTTTATGAATGATGGTAACATTTGAAGCTCACTGTAATGTTACTAAATATGCCCTCTAACTGATGCTATATTTAGTATCAGTTAAACTTTCTTGGCATCAAACCCACTGGTTCTCATGAAACTAGAAAGCAGAGGTGGTTTAAGTTCAACAGAGCATGCTACTTCTAAGATTCAGCAGCTTTGCTCATTCACTGTAAGCTTCTTGTGTGAACAAAACAGCTCAAGATACAGTCAAGAGTTTTTATGACCATTAGGTGAATTTCTTCATGGCTCTCACAGTTTCAACATTTAATGATACACTCAAGAAAGAAAAATAAAAATCAGTGAAATCAAGTATTCTAACTTGTAATTTAATAAAAAAAAAAACATATCCACAGATTTTAAAAAATATTAGTGATTATTTGTAAGGATTATGCTTGTTAGAAACAATATTTAAAATATGAAAGAAGGAGGAATTAAGATTTCACTGCTGTTAAAGCTGTAAAATATAAATTTAAAAGTTATGTCTATAAATACTATTTGGCATAAGGATGTCAGATAAATCTGGTAAACTTCAAACTTCTTCAATTCATGTTAAATTTTGAGTCCTCTATATTTCTTTTGTACCATCAAAAAACCTCCAAGATCTTTTAATTTCCATAAAGTAAGCACAATAAAAGGCAGCTTGCAGTTTACCAGACAATGTATTGTGGAAGGAGACAGCACAATGGAAAGCATGCATCTGCTACTTCAGCTTTGTATCTGCCCTGTAACTCTGCAAAGAATGATGCTCCAGGCAAGGAGAAACATCTCAATGGATCTCAGATCTGCTTCCTGTCTTTTCCCACCTTGCTTCTTTCATCACATTGGCAATATCCAATGCAATCTGTGTCTGTGAACTAAAATTTCCATCTAATTTAAATAATCAACCACATCTTAACTGCAGGCTGATTGTGATCATAAATGGCATTATACATATTAACACATCACTCATCCTGGCCTTTTCTCCAAAATTCCAGAGAATTTTTTTAAAAATATAGTCTGATCCTCTTACTGCTAATGTTTGGAGAACAGTTTCTGTTAAAAAAAGCTGTCATATGATACAAAGTCTAAAAAGGATGAAATAAGGTAAAATTACTCTGCATATGGAATTTCTGGCACAGTTTTTATCTTATTCCATTCCACTGGAGAGAAAGTCAAGACTATATGGTCTCCAAACAGAATATCTATAGTTCTGTAGGCAGTGTCAAGGACACTAAAAGCTCAGATACAGTTAATCATAAATTTCTAATGAAATTTATGGATGGTTCAGCATCTACAGGATTTGTGTGTGTTTGTGTCCATCTGCATTTCCAGAAGCAGAAAAAAGCTATGTATGATGGACAGAAAGGCATGAGGCTTCCAGATGGTAGTTCCTTCCACTTATATCCATTTTCTATTTAAGGCAGGTGAGGAGAAAGACCAGGGCAAGATGAGGAAAAGAGCACAATGTTTTCTAAACCTCACTTTCTAAAATTCAGGAAGGAGAGCAGAAAAATAACTTTTGGTTCTATTCTGTCTTAGGCACAGAAATTTAGCAGAAGTTTCCTCTTGGCTCCTTGCAACAACAGTGATTGTCAGAAAGCAGGCAACAGAAACTGCTTTTGTGAAACCAAAGCAGGTACAGAAGTTAGGTGATTTAAAGCTTCATCAGGCTGGTCATGGACATCCATAAAACCAGTCAGAATTACCAGCTGACTTCAAGACTGTGTATAATGCAGTTGGTATGAACCACTGGTAAAAGCTTTCTTGATTGCTTTACAGTCCACACTGGGATGTGTACTCTGGTGGCTTAATTGCTACTATCAACCAGACCAAGGTACACCTATGCGATGCTATGACCGCAACTTCTACTGCAACAAAGGCTGCAAAAGGCCTTAACCTCTTGGCTGAATGATTTCGTTAAGACAAAAGGCAAATTCCAGTGATTTCTGTTGTATGGAAAGTTTCTAAAGTGGGTCAAATGCAAAGGAGAAACATAAAAGAAATAAATAATGAAAGAAAACCAAAAGCTGAAAGGAAAAAGGCATAGATGTCCAACAGTGTCAGAGATTTAGTAAAGTATTCAAAACAGAAGCAAAATATGTTAGGTAAAGAACTGGAGGTAGCACAATTTATGTGATTTTACTAACTACAGTGCACTTCAGAAATCCAAAATAATGCCATCTATGTTCTATTCTCTTCTTATGTGGAAAAAACACATTTGAAAATAATTACATATTCACAGTAACATATACTACCATTTTAACACAATTGAAAAGTCTGATGACTAGCACATGCTTTTGCACAGTCCAGTTCTTGGGTTTTACCCAGCAATATACATAACTGCCATTTGGAGGTGCAGATAGGCTCATCCTGCACATGCATACTGCGAGTGCCACGTAAAATGCATACACACTCAACAGTGCCAAAAAATGGGGGCTTAACCTGTAAATTTTCTCAGTAATTGAGTATGTCTAACACAGACTGACAGAATTGGGTTTCCTGCAAAAAGTAATTACGGCTGCCATTTTCTCTTAAAAAACAGGGACCTCTCTTATTATGTTACAGCCTAGAGATGAGGTTACATTCATCCAAGAATTGAGAGACTGAGCTTGAAATCCCTTTTTTGCCAGAGGCAGTGTAAATCTACATTACTGACTACAGGGAAGATAGACTAAAAAACAGTACTTTGCAAAAGGGGTTGTCATTTATTAAACCACTTTAACTTGATCAAATTCATCACACACTCAATGTCCATCAATAAAATTGCAACGGCATGCTTACTAGTGTACTTAACATAATGTGAATGTGTTTTACTGCTTCTGCACTACATAATTTCTCATTCTGTCATCACACAGAGCTTTGAGCAAATAGTCAGCATTTTGGAAGGCTAGGCTGAAAAATAATCTATGGAAAAACACATCAAAAAACCTCTATTTACCATAAATAATTCCAGCTAATTTTACAGCCATTATGTTGTCCTTAAGTAAGTACAGAAATGCAAAAATGTGCACTCATCTATTTTATCAAACTTCTTTTTTTTAAAAAAAAAAAAAACATGCTTAAGTAGAAAAAAAAAAGAAAATAAACTAAGAAAGGGTGTTCAAGGCTCAGTGTATTTTTGGTAAGATATCATTTATCTTCATTAAATGTATGCTGGAGCTAGGAAAATTGTTTTAGCTGTTTTCTGATCAACCAAGACTATGAAGACATTTAGCCAGTCATTGCCAGCGGCCAGAACCAGTAACAGGAAAGAAAATAAGGAAATAACATTAAGCAGGAAAAAAGTGGGATGAAGTGGCCTTGAGACTGTTTTTTGACCTTTTGCTAACCAAACAAAATAACACTACACAATATGACTTACAACTTCGCTAGCATTTGTGACATAAAGCAGTGCCTCACAAAGTCACTAAAAAATTGATTGCTAGCGAATGAGGAGATATGCCTGCGAAGTATCACTCCATATTGGGCTCATCTCTTCTAGTCCTTGTTGGAAATGTACTACTCTTTACATCAGGTAAAGAATGTTAGGCTACACAGATCTTTTGTCTGCTCCAATGTAGAATTTGTTTTGTGTTCTTTCATAATAGTTTAGCTAATTTAGTGAAGGGAAGACATATATATTGATTGGTTTTGTCAGACAGAAGTTGTATGGTTTCCTACTGACTGACAACAAACTTTTCCTACTAGTGAAAATCAATAGCGCAAGGGTTTTAGGTGAGAAATGTAGATGATGGTATATATGTATGAAATGACACCCAATTGGTATTAACAAAATTTTTTTCATTTATAAATGACATATAGCAGCCTCTGAAAATGTAAGCAACGATACAATTCAGGTCAGAGTATGGCCCACAGTGTTGATGTTTTGCGTCCCTAAATAGCATGAGTCTCATGTTCATAAGAGCCACCTAATACAGATTGATTAATGATAGTTGGGGTTTTTTCAACCTTTTTTAAAAAAAGTTTTAGTGAAATCTTTCACGGGAAGGAAGGAAGATTTCAGTTTGGGCTGTGAATTTGTTGGTTTTCCTCTGAAAATCATTAGAACTGATGAACCTGACAAAAAGTAGTGCCTAAAAATGGTTCTAGTCTTGACACAACCTATTATTACTTAATAATAGGTTGTGGCAGAAATAATCAAATAGTTACTAAGCTAAAATACTTAAAAAACCAAACCAAACCAAACCAAAAAACCCAAACCCCACAAAACAAAAAACAAAAAGCAGATAGACAATGAGACTGTAGGTATGAAAAAGAAATATTCTTTGAATAATCAATAAAACAATGTAAAAAATGCTATTATGCAGGATATAAAACTATATTAATAATACATCTCTGTAATGGGTTGACCCAGGCTGGACACCAGATGCCCAACAAAGCTGCTTTATCACTCCCCTCCCCACCTGGACAGGGGAGAGAAAATGTAAAAGGCTCACGAATCCAGATAAGGACAGGGAGGTCTCTTGCCCATGATAGTAACTGGTGAAACAGACTCAGCTTGGGGAAAAGTAATTTAATTTATTACCAATCTAATTAGAGTAGGGTAATGAGAAATAAAACCAAATCCAAAAACCCCTTCCCCCCACCCCTCATTTTTCCTGGGCTTAACTTTACTCCTGATTTACTCTACATCCTCCCCTCCCATTAGTACAGGGGGATAGGAAATGGTGGCCATGGTCAGTTCATCACATGTTTTCTCTGCTGCTTCTTCCTCATCAGAGGAGGACTCCTTACACTCTTCCCCTGCTCTAGCATGGGGTCCCTCCCATGGGAGACAAACACTGCCAGCAAATCTGCTCCAACGTGAGCTCCTCTCTCCACAGGGCCACAGGTCCTGCCAGGAGCCTGCTCCAGCATGGGCTTCCCATGAGATCACATCTTCCTTCAGGCATCCCCTTGCCCCCGCATGGGGACCTCCATGGGCTGCAGGTGGATATCTGCTCCACTATGGACCTCCATGGGCTGCAGGGGGACAGCCTACCTCACCATGGTCTGCACCATGGGCTGCAGGGGAATCTCTACTTTGGTACCTGGAGCACCTCATCCCCTCTTTTCTCTCTGACCTGGATGTCTGCAGAGTTTTTGCTCTCACATATTCCCACTCCTTTCTCTTAGCTTCTGTTGCAGAGGCTTTCTTTTCCCCCTATCTTATCTATGTTATCCCTGTCCTGGGTTCAGCAGTAGCAGTCATTTTTCTCCTTCTTAGTAGCTGGTGCAGTGCTGTGTTTCTGACTTTCAGTCTGGGAACAGTGCTGATAACACCGATGTTTTTAGCTACTGCTTAGAATGTTTAGACTGACCAAGGACTTTCTGAGCCTCATGCTCTGCCCTGGGAGGAGGGGAAGCCAGGAGGAAGCAGAGACAAGACACCTGACCCAAAATGACCAATGAGGTATTCCATACCACAGCACATCATGCCCAGGATGTAAAATTGGGAGTTACCCAGAAGGGCTATCTCTCTCTGCTCAGTCGGCAGGTGGTGAGCGATTGTATTCTCTTCCCTTGTTATTTCCCTTATCATTATTAGTATTGGTGGTAGCAGCAGCGGTTTGTGTTATACTTTAGTTACTGGACTGTTCTTATCTCAATCCATGGGAGTTACATTCTGTCCATTCTCTTCCCCATCCCTCCGGGAGCAGGGAGGGGGGAAGAACAGGGTGGGGGTGTGGGGAACGAGCAGGCTGCATGGTTTTCTAATTTATGACTAAGCTTAAACCACGACATCCCAGAGGCAGTACCACTGTCACTGCTGGGCTCAGCCTTGGCCAGTGGTGAGTCTGTCTTGGATCCATCTGGCATTGGCTCTGTTGGATGCAAGTGAAGCTTCTGGCAGCTTCTCCCAGAAGCCAGCCCAACAGCTCCCTGCTACCAAAATCTTGCCACACAAAACCAATACGTTTAACAAAATTTATGCTATTTAATATGAGAGAAGAGTGTTAGGCTAAACCCATGTCACTTTACTATGCCCAAATGCTACCTTGCCTAAGAGCTACAGTGTGACACTGTCAGAAAGTAATGTAAATCCATTCTCTAAATCCCACAAATATACCATTAAACACAGAGTTGCCTGTGATCCACACCAGGTAATATATTTCCCATCTCACTTTTAGCTCCTTAGAAGGGAAAATCCTGAGACCTAATTATCTGATGTTTGTCTAAACCTTTTGAACCATTAGACAACATAGTCAGGGCAGTGTGAGGTTCAGTGCTCCTGATCAGCAGCTCCATTGCTGGACAGTTCCCCAACCTTGCTAGAAACAGCACTACACGGAGAGATTTACTGGGCCACTAGCGGTACACGGACCTTTTGCCATTTCACCTTTTGCCATTTCACCTTTCATATGCATTCTCTTTTCAATACATAATAGATACAGTTATATTCTTTTCCTTATTGAGGAGAGAAAAAAACAAGACAAAAAAAAAAAAAAAACAAAAAAAAACCCAAAACCAAAAAACCCCACCAAACCAAATACTTGGCCTTTATTTACTTTTGTAGAGGAAGAAGGAAGCACTGAATCTCCTCAGCAATTCACAAAGACTGGTAATGTGAATGAGATGCACTATCTACAGGCAACATCTGTGTCTTTCATGTTTATTTCTGGTAAAAGTTACTATTTTCATGTGTCAGCAAGGTATCATCTCTTCTCTATCTCTGTTATTTGATAGTTTCCGGAGCTCCTTGCAAGCAGACAAAAATTTGCTACATAATTTGTCAAATGGCAAAAATCTGAATTATGAACTTACAAGAGAGTCTAAAATTACTGACAGTTGTGGCTGAATGAAATATGTATTTTAGTGTTATTCAAATTTCAATTGATGTGTAGTCTTGAAACAGTCCTATAAGTCAAATGACAGATTGAAGACATGGAATTGACTGTAAAATCAACATTTCAGTGCGGTTTCAGTAAATGCTAACAAGAATATTTTCAGAAAGGTGCAAATACATGCATATGTGCTCACAGAGAAATTATATATAGGAATTTTAAAGATGCCATTGTAAATTTCAAATATCCATTAAAAAACTAGCTGACTGATGAAATCTCACAAAGATTACCTTTACATGCTCTGTGATTAAATACAATGCTTATATGCTTATGTATGAATAGCCACATGGAAATAAATATATATAGAGATGGATATATTAATCTTTCTGTCTATGTAGAGATTGACAATTATATAATAATACTTAAAAGAAAGTCAGAGGATGAAAATGTAGTATTTCAGTACCATGCTATTTAACTTGCCAGTATGTAGCTTAATGGAAAACAGTGCAAGCAGATTGCCATAAACATTCTTCTAAAATCCTTTTTCTGAAGTCTAGGCTTTAGCTTTCATAATTTGTTTACTGAAATGTGATGTTTAAAATTATCTTGGTAACTTTTCTGTGTTGTGTCTTCACGAACAAGGTTATTTTTATATACTTTTATCCTGAGGAACACTTGTTATAATCTGTCTGCATATACTTCAAATTAAATAATTTACCACCTAACAGTTTGCTTTCTAAACTTTTATAAGGAAGAGGACAAATATCCATCATGAGGAATGCAAAGCAGTCCCTCACAAGACCAAAGCAACAGTGCATGAAATTGAACTCAAAAAGAGCCTCCATTCTGTGTGACTTCTTGGCTGACACAATTTAGATATTTATAGCTTTACGAATATGCCACTGGAAAAGAACTTGGAGGTTTTTCTAGTCAGGAAGGATTAATGAACATGTGCACCTGGTAATTACAGTACTCCATCTTTCTCAAAGCCCTCACATTGCCTCAATGGCAGAAACTGTAATGAAAAACCATTGAAAATATCAATCTCCAATTCCACAAGTCATTTAAATATTAAAATGTATAATCTCTTTTCATACCTTCTATGAACTATGCTAACAGTGGTATGCAAAAAAATCATGTATAGATATTTTCCGCTTTATGTTATTACCTGGCATACCTTATTTAAAATGTAAAACTCATCTGAGATGAAATAAGGCTTTAACTTACTCTAGACTCAAAAAGTGCAAGGGAATGACTATTAAATACTTCCTTAAGGAATAACAGAAAGAAATAACAGCCCGGGTTACCACCTGCAATTCTAAGAAGACATAAAATCCACAGTATGTTTCCAAAGAAAAAGTTTACTGGAAAATAAACGGCTAAAGAGTCAGGGGGGGAAAAAAAACAAACAAAAAAAAACCCCAACATTTTGTATTAATTTTTTTTCTTAAAAGTATTTTTAGAGTTATTGTCAGGTGGAAACTTTTCAAGAAGTATGCATGCTACCACAAAGATTTATCTAATATGCATGCTACTAGAAACCTACATGAGTGGGGGTGCTCTTTGTTTGTTAAACACTACCTAGTTTAACTTGGGAAACACTATGCAGTTCATATGGGATTTTGAGATCAAAAAATACTTTAAAAATACTTCAAAAATATTGGAAACACAGAAAACCCACTTCATCATCAAAGCAGTAAAAATTCAGTCTATGAGCATCAATATTAGAATTCCCTCGTGTTATTCTGTCATTCAATATACCATTAACCTGAAGCAGATAAATACATAAATAGATGAAGCAGACCACTCAAAAGTAAAAACAGCATCACTAATATAGGTTATTTTAAGCCAAAAGCCTGAACTGCCTTACAACTGAAATGAAATTTTAAAAAACATATTAGTGATGCACTCAGCTATTACAACACTTGAATGGGGAGTTAATCATAACCTGAATGCACAGACATCTATATAGCTCTAAAAGCAGTCCTTTAAAAGATATTTAAGCACAGTATGAGATCTGAGCATTAAAAATGGCCTTTTATTGTCAACACATAGTGTTCCTTGGCGGGTTATTGAAAAAGAAAAGACTCCAATAGAGACAAGTGTGCATGAAACGCTCTCTCTGGAGTATTCAATCAAACTGACTGCAGTAAGAGGACTTCAAAAAGCAGCAAGACAAGAGATGTCCAAAGCACCTTGCAGCTTTGGGCTGCTGGCCTCTATTGCTGTTTTTGATACAGCTAGGTTTAACTTGGGAGATAATAAATAATTGACAAGAGATATTTTCTGAAACCTTTGATCATCACACCGTTTGTCACAAGCTCTGAAGTAGTCATTGTGACAACACTTAATCTGGGGCTTCTTATTTCAAGTACAAAAGCATCCCCTCCCACCTATTCCTCAGACTCCTGCATCAGGATACTCAAGATGCAGCCTGCACAGCACCGACAGCCGCGTTCTCCGCCGCCAGATTCCTCCTCCAGCACGCCGGTTTTCGCTTCCTTACCTTTAAAAGGCTGTCCAAAACCTGCCGAGTTCCCCCCGAGGGATTTATTTCAGAGCATCCAGCAGTGCATCCATACAAAGCTTTGCCATTGCGAGTGTGAAGAGAAAGAGCTGCCGGGATGCTGGATGGCACATCAGCCAACTTTGTGTGTATCCGCGGCTCCCTGGAAAAGCTGGGCTGAAATCCCCCTCGCTTGCGGATCGGATTCAACAGCACACAGTCACAGTGGGAGTGAGCAAAGATTTCAAAGGGAAAAGAGCAGGGGGATAAGAGAAAGAATGGAAAATTCTTGCCCGGACTGGATAAACCTTGCCTGTGAAATGTAAAATGGTTCTCTGAGTGACAACTAGTTGCAAAACTACTCTTCTATCGTGTTTAGATTGCACCACGTGCCACAGCGGATCATCAGTTTAGCAGCTGATATTTCAATATAAAACATGTTAACTATTCGCATTACTAATATATTATGGAATAACATCAGCATTTCAGCCCTCGTGTTATAACCATGTAAAGAAAATGTAACATGTAAATAAAATTAAGTGTAGATCTAGTTAGGCTTTAATTTTACTAATTTTCCATGGATTATATTTGTACTAGTTTAGTTAAATTAACTAAAAAAAGTTTCCTTCCTTCCCTGTTACATACAGATAGCAATGTTCTCATACAACAGTGTAGACTGTTTCATCTGCATTACTTCTTGAGTCCTTGCAGAAAATCTATATCTAACACCAAGCCCTGGCTTTACACGTTTCATGCTATATTCAGCCTAGAATGAATCAGAGTTTGTTGAGGCACTATTGGGCACATTACACCATGATAAGGCTTTAAATATTCTACAGGAGAACGCTGCTTACATTATTTTCACGAATCTGTCTAAAATTGAACATTTTTATCCGCTATAGCTAGTGCTGTATACATGATATACAATATCAAGTTTAATTTGTATATCTATTGAGGTCGGGCTTTTTCCACAAATTTGGCCATTGCAATTTTAAGAGTGATGCTGAAGAATACATGCGTTATCATATTTTTTTTTTTTCTCAAACCCTAGTAGTGTACAGATTTATTTCTGCTTGCTGACAATGAAAATACCATTTTCTAGTGGCTCTACTGTTTGGCACTGGAACAGCAATTTGAGGTTAGAAGCAGAAGTAAAAGTGCCAGGATGATAAGAGGCCAGATGTGCCATAGAGGTGATGACCTCATTTGGCAAGAAATGCACTTTGGATATATAGTTTAAATAACACGGTTTATTTCAAGCAGTACCTATTTTTAAGTGAGGGTGGGTAAGGAGGAACACCTCTTGTCACCTCCAAAGCCTTAGGCTCCATAATAAGACACGTAATAAAGGACAAGCACAGAAAAAGGACCACCAAAGTAAAAGGAATGGCAACTTTCACAACTTTATATCTATTCAGTGTAATTTTATTTTCTTCTTTACAAACATTTTATCTGCCTAAATGATAAGGAGTTCACATTCCAAATTTCATTGCCAGTTATGAGGCGTTAAATTGGCCTGTATAGGTTTTTTGGCTCCTATTGACCTCATCAAACAGCTGTGATTTCTAAGCAATCAGTCTCTAATGAGTTTAGAAACAATAAACAGAAGTTAAAATGCCATGTGTATTTCATTTATCTTAAAAAAAAAATAACTCTCTTAAATGTAAATCTTGAAAATTTTAAGTTTAATACACACAAAATGGTCTTTGGTTTTGCATTTTTTGCTAATGCATGGAGGAATCATCCTCTAGAGACTGAAAAGGAAAAACAATACTTATGCTCTGCCTCTGTCTTTAATATAGTTAGTACCTTATCAGCACTCAAACACAATCCTGTGAGCAGCTCTGGAAAACTGGCTGGTATGCTCAAATACTTTAGCTGTCTCAGTCTTGTCTCATTTTATTGTCTTATAATGCAAACACCTGTAATGTACTGAAAACTATATTGCAAATTTTAAAACCAGGTGAAATCTGTGCACCTACTGAAAGGAACACCTCAGAGAAATAGCTGAAATACACAATGTAGCTATAAATTAGGGGGAAAATAATTTGCTATACGCCTATCATAAGTAAATATCTTTAAAGCTCATAATATTGATAGATTTTTTTTTTCTTAAAGACGTAGACTTTTGTCAGTACTTGTCAATGTCAATTAAGATTACAAAAATAAAAAAGCTATTATAGTAAATACTTGTATGTATTAATTGACAGTTAGAATACAGGCTCATTGAAAGTGTTGTGAACAGAAGATAATTACCAGCTGCAAGTGCAGTGATTAAAGTATTTATCTTTCAAGGGATGTTTGTCCATCATCTTTCCTGTTCACAAAACCCACTGAAAGCAAACAAGCCTAACAGTTTAAATGCTTTGTTTGCTTATGTTTTCATGATTTTTTTAAGTAAGCAGGAATCTAGATAACCTCTCGCCAAAGAATTCATTATGTAGCTCTTATAGTACAACAGTACTATTTCAGGAGGCATATTGCACATACATTTCTTACTAGTCATGTGCACTTAGCAGTCCATTTTGTGTCCTACGCAAAAATACCTCATGCATATTACAAATATGCATTCATAGTTCCTTTTGACTGTAGCATACAAGGACCGAATGTAAAGCAATTTCCTTGCAAAAATATTCACGCACTTATCTCAATTTTGGTTTATGCCATATCCTAAAATAGTCTTACTTTCATCCCTGACATATTGCAGCCTTTCCGCAGAGGATAAAAGCTAACACATCCCCAACTCCCCAGTCAAACACAGCTCTTTAACAAAGCCAAAGAACCAGACCCTGAGGGGAAAAATAAAAAAAAATCACTAAACTGACCCTGTTGATTGCAGCTATCAGGAAGTTACACAGAGATAAAATGGTTTCTAAATTGTGTAAGCTTAAGTATGTGGAGAACAAAACACTGACTTAGCAAGTGAATAGGAATTAAACAGAGACAAATGGCTGCATCTTCCATGAGCTCTCCTACAAGACAAATGCCTGCATACTTAAAACAGATGTAGATAATCCACAGCAAAATCTAGATAATGTAGAAAACATCTCATTTGGTTGTGAAAAAAAGCATACATCAGGGTAGAAGGTCCATATCAGAGAGCTTTGGGGCCAGCCAACACCCGTAAGTTTCCTCAGTGCTCTCAGATCATTTCCAGTAACTCTGTAATGAATGTACAACTGATCTTGCACTGATTACTGACACTTCTGTTTGTGACCATGCTGGAGATTATATTTTGCGTGTCAGCACAAGTCTGTAATGCAATGGGTAGCCAAAGCAGAAGAATTCAGGAAATAATCTAGGAAAAACAGTGGTTTAAGTTAGAGTCAGTAAATGTCACTCTGGCAGTGAGGCTGCCAGACCTATCAGCTTTGAAAATTTTGATTCAATGTCCTGATGAACGTGACAAGTTTTGCTCAGGCAGGTATCATAACAGAAATGCAGAAAGAAGAACAATTTCAACAGCATTGAAAGGACTGTATGTCAAAGACAGCATTCATTTTTTGCAAAACCAGTGCAGAAGTTCAAGGCAGACAGAAGGGACACTTCATAGGTATTATATTAACCTAGGTTATTTGCAGGATGTATTTAAGACCTCACAGGTAAAGGACACAGATGGGTAAATGATCCTTAAAGTCTCCTCTCTCATTCTCTTTTCTTACTGCTAAAAATACTATCATTTTGGCTATAAGGCGCTCTTGTCATTACTTAAGTTGGCCAGAGGTTCTTGAAAATAGAAATTAAGGACATCAGATATAAGATATTACATATGAATATGTTTTTAGAGGAAGATTTATTAGAAGATGGCGATAAGACCATGACAGTAATTGCTTTATTCTTACCATTCAACAGATTTAAAAAAACTTCATTTTTATCTTCAAATTATAATTTTCATTAATACATTTGAAAGAAGAAATGTCAATAATTGTTTTGCTGCTTACTATTTTTAGACCAATTGCCATATGCATTAAAGAAAATTCTAGGAAGGTTGTCAGCTACATTAAACACGCTGAACAGTTCCAGTAGCTGAAATATATAAACTTACATATAAAATCTTAACACTGAAAAGTGCATTTTAAAACTAATATTTGATTTTGCTACTTCTGCATGTCTTGTGATTCCATCCAAGATGAAATTTAGCATGAGAAATTGTTCTGTTATGAAACAGAGCATCACTTAGTGTGCACACCAGTTAGAAAGATGAAATTACTTCACTGCAAAGAAATGCATGTTCTGTTTAGACTTGTATTTTATCACACTGGGCTTGGATCTTAAATATTCATTTTGTTTATGTGTTATTTCCCTGATTTATTCCCTCATTAATTCAATCCTATAGTAATGTGATCTTCAATGGATATATTTAAGCTGTTACACGCAACTTATCTCTTTGTGCGTCACCAAATTCCTCCATCAAAATAGTTAATTAAGAAAGAATGTCAAATTTCCCTTAATCTCACACTAAAGCATATTTTTTTCCTTGAAAAAAATAAAACTTAATTATGAAAATCTATCCATGAATTATATGAAGACATGTGGATAATATTAGAGATGAGCATAGCAAATGAAAAGTCGACACAGCATTCATGTTTGATTTAATACATCAAAACTGAAGCAAGATTGTGTCTAGAGAGTTCACTGGTCATATCATCTGAGAGATATATATTACCCTAATGAGTGTCGAGAAGAACACAAAATGAGATACATCGGATTTGCTACTTAATGGTTTGTAAGGTCTGTTTATCCTTTGCATTCATTTTGGTGTCTCATTTACAAGGTAGCATAGTACAAAGAGGCTCAGGACCTCTGAATTTTTTTCTGCTTTTCAACAAGATTCTTTTGCTGAGACTTAGGGCACAATCAGTCTGCTTATTCATGATTTTCAGAGCCTAAAGGGGTTAAGTTCTCTTATCTCAGTGGAATTGATGATCTTTTAGCCTCTTGCTTTCTCAGATGACTGAAAATCCTACGTCCTTTCCCTGAGTATCTATCTATTGAAGAAAACATAAAATTTACTTATCTGGAGTTTCCAATGTGAAAAATGCGCACACATAGCTGAAAGATGGTGGAGATGTGAATGTGCTCATAGGGAAACATGGGGTTAGATTCAGGAATAAGGCAGCGATGATTCAACAGCCTCCCAGCAGAATGTACAATTATCTAAAAAAAATCATCTGCTTTTTTCACTAGAAAAATTGAGTGGACTACAAGGCTTTCTCTTATAGTAAATACAATGCCATTCAAATTATACTGAAGGCAAAATCCACCCCCACCCCCTTTTCTTTTTTTCCCCTGCTTGCTTTCTTCTAGTTCTCTTCTGACTGCAAAAGAGTCATTGAGCATCCTCAAGGTCAAAAGTAAACGTGACATTGTATTGCTTATACTACAATGTCAGAAAATGATACATCACAGCGGTAAATTTATTAGTGTGAATAAAAACTTATATGGTATTTGTCTTTTGAAAGCAATATGGAAACATTAACTCCTTAATCCTCAAGATACTCTAGGAAGATTGTTCAGTACAATGCTGTAGAACAGACCATGAAATGAAAAAAAAGAGAAAATAAAATTCATAGTTACACAAAAAGCCTACATAAAAACTGAATAAGATAAAATATTTTTCCCTGTTTCTCATGTATATGCAGTCCATAAGGACACACTGAAAATTTTCCATTAGTTCAAAACAACAAAAGAAGAAACTGGATGGCTACGTATATTTCAAATGGCTTGGGATCTGCTATTACTGAAACTTTACAGTCTTTTACATGTAAAAGTAAGGGCATCAATGAAGGCCACAAAATGAAATTTAAAACTGACTGATGATTCAGCTGAAAGTCTATGTTTTGTTAGACTGAAACATAGCTATTTCCTACCTTTCCTAATGTCTTGAGCAGACATGCTGTAAGTGAAAGTTAGTTAGGAAGTTCATCCAGCAAGGGTCAAGAGACATCTCAGAAGATATAGTAGTAGTAGTATCTTACCTTACCCCACCCCATCCTCACTCCCCGCCCCCCATTTAAGAGACACAGCTATTTTCTTAATTCTGCCTTAGTTTCAACAGTAGGGGAGAGCTAGTCATGGTATTCCAGATCTATTTTACTCTAACATTTCCACTGTCCTAGACGAGTGCCTTCCATTTTCCATGTTAATTAAAATTAACACCAACGCATAAATACCTTGGTTATCCTGCCGTAGGATTTTTCCTTAAAATATCATTTGATATTCAAGACTGCTAACACCATACTACTGACTGGGAAGTATTTATCTTCCACCATCCACCACCAATCCATCCTTATCCAGAACAGTAACTGTGTACCTTAAAAACAATTACTTATGCCTTTGTTGCCTCAGCACACTTTATTCCTAGCTAGATTGTGGAGATAATTCAAAGGTGAATAATCCATAATTTGTGGGAAACGTAGCAATGGGATTTATTTAATATCTGCCTTCTCATACCTACAGCACAGATCTCTGTATCTAAGATAGTTACCTAAACTCTATAGCCAGTACAAGTAAAGAGGTACTTCTAGGGCACAAGTGTACCATGTTAATGTGGATATTTAAAATTGATCAGATGAATTTTGTCTCAGATACACCTATTACTTTACATTAGCTATACACAGAGTTCAGAATCATCCCTTCTACACTGTAGACATGTAAAGTTAAGTGAGAGGAATCTCATCTTATGTATCCATATTAAAATGATGGAAATTAATTATTTGATTTCTGCACACTGGAATAGCTTTCCTGGTTATAATTTTTTAAAAGTTTCCCCATATAAACTTTGAAAATTAACGCAATTTAATTAATTAATTCAAAAGTAATGTAAGTTCTGGTGTCCTCAACATAAAAAGGACATGGAAGTGTTGGAACAAGTCCAGAGGAGGGCCATGAGGATGGTTAGGGGACTGGAGCACCTCCTGTATGAAGACAGGCTGAGAAAGTTTGGGCTGTTCAGCCTGGAAAAGAGAAGGCTGCATGGAGACCTCATAGCAGCCTTCCAGCATCTGAAGGGGGCCTACAAGGATGCTGGGAAGGGACTCCTCATTAGGGTCTGTAGCGATAGGACATGGGGTAACGTGTTAAACCTTAAGCAGGGGAAGTTTAGACTGGATAGGAGGAAGTTCTTTACTCTAAGGGTGGTGAGGTCCTGGAATGGGCTGCCCAGGGAAGCTGTGAATGCTCTGTCGCCGGCTGTGTTCAAGGCCAGGCTGGACAGAGCCTTGGGTGGCATGATTTAGTGTGGGGTGTCCCTGCCTATGGCAGGGGCTTTGGAACTAGATGATCTTAAGGTCCTTTCCAACTCTAACTATTCAATGATTCTATAATTTTGGTTCAGAGTATTTTGGAAATAGGAGATTTATTGTTTACTCTAACAATTGTGTTCCTTGAATTTTGAGCTCTGTCTTTTCCCTGAATATATACATAAGAGTTTAAGCTTTTAGACATGTTACATGTATTATAATTTCCCAGAAAGTTTGCCAGAAGTAAAAGTTAGTGAAGTTAGTGGAGTTAGTGGAGTTCAAGACCTCAAAAATAATTTTGAATGCCACATTAATTTAGAAAGACACTTTCATACTTCACTTTGCAGCACACATCTAAAGTCTGATTCAAAGAAAAATGGCTACCTACAGCAGACCTAGAGTAATTACAACAGGTGCCACAAAGTTTTATGTTGTTTTATTTACAAAATACATCCATGGATCTGTGCATAAACAGTGAACAAAGGAGATGCCTTTTATAAATGACAAATTTTATAAATTATGCAATAATACATTTGCTTAGAAAATAAAGTCAATAAAATAAATAATATTGAAATAACAAACAGCAATGAAAATATTAAATGAAGGCAATCTGACTTATACCAAATGTTAGATCTATATAATGAATAATTATCAATGGCATCCACCAAAGCAACAATTTTAATATTGAATCCTTTCAGTAAACAAGGACTCTATAAAGTCAAAAATCAGTAGTCACATACTAGCTTTCTGAAACTATAGAATACAAAAAAAAGTTTTCAACAAAGTAAAAAATTTTTTGAAAAGACAAAACTGAATTCATTTAGGAAAAACTGAAGAACTTTTGCACCTTCCCCAACAGTATCTTTCAGGAAAAGCTGATGCAGGCATCCCTTTTATGCAACGCAATCACAACTTATTAACTCTGCTCCAGTTAGGTCAGAACTAGCTCCACACTACCAAAACCTACCAAGATATCATTTTGATCATGCTACCTATATTCACTACTTATTTTTTATAACCACAGCATACTTTAAAACTCAGTAGGTTAACATTTTCAAAATCTGTCAGTTATTTTTACAATGAACGCACCACATAGTAACTATCACTTAATACCTTTTTAGAAGCAAAACTGTGAGTAAAGTCCACGTCAAGTATATATTAGGTATAGCTAAGTTTCTTTCTTTACTGTAAATATAAATCTCATTGTCCTGAGCATAAAGTGTAAGCATAAAGCTCTATGACCTGAGTTTTATCCAGTTAAGATACCTGTTTTACATTTGAAACATACAAAAGGTTTCAACCAGTAAATATTACAGATCTCTAGTCTGGACTGAAATAGCTGTTCAAACTTTACTTTCTTAAATGGATGGGGTTTTTTTCTCTTTCTTTTTTCTTCCTCATCAGGGCACCTCAAGTTAGATAAATATAAACAGGTTTATAAAACTAGTGTTTCTTTCAGAGCAACAACAAAAGAGAAAGTTTGTTTCTGACCTCAAGTTTGATTTGGATGAAACACTCACTAGGACTCATCCAGACTTGCTTACTGGGAGGCCTATTCTCCTCAATACTAAGTATTAGAAAAAAGGTAAATAATGTATGAAATAAATTAAGTTTCAGCGTCAGTTACTGCTGCAGATTAGGAAAACAAATGCTATTGGGAAGCATTTCTTTTTGGGTTTTTTTGTTGTATTAAATAATCATTAATATTTCCTTTATAAGTGGATGCTATGATTGTAGCAAGAGTTCCTGAAACTTTTGCAACATCCCTTCCAAAAAATCCACACCTTTTTTTTTTCCCAAAGCTTCAGGTAACTCCTTTGTTCCAAAACTGCAAAATAGCAGTCATTGTAGAAGTAGATCTTTTCTGGAACATCGAAAGACAAGATGAGAAGGCAAATCTGACAATGGACTTGCTCAAATGTTCATTCCCAAAGAGGTGTGTTTTCTTAACATATGTCAATAGCACATTGCAAAATCATCTGTTTGCCTTTCCATTGGGTCTCGCTTTTATGAAGTGATAAGGTTTAAAGTAATTTTTATTATGCCTCAGCATAGTCTCAGCATTATTATTATAACAAGCAAACCATTTTTAAAAAGATAAAAAATGCATATAATCTCCACAGATAAAGCCCCCTAAATCTGAGTTCTGTCTTTTATTTTTTGAGATTTTATTCATAGGCCATATGTTTCTTAAATTAAAAGAGACTATATCTGCACTACTGATCATAGTATTCCTCTATGGAAGTAAATGGATGAGTTGCAGGGAGAGATGGCAGTTTATATTTTACTTTTGGTGCCTTGCTAGGCACCATTAAATACTTTCATGCTCAGCGGTTGGACAAAGGACTAAATCTCTCAAAACTCCAGTCATCCTGTGAAGAACAGATTGTGGACACTAGATTCCTTGACAAATTCCTGTCAAATAGAAATTTTATGTCTTCACCAGTCATTTATGAGTGGATGTCCAGAAACCTTATAAAAGAAGGCCTAGGTAGAAGAAAAAAAGTGAAATAAAATAATTGCTAAGACAGCAT
Source organism: Psittacus erithacus (assembly GCA_009867235.2). Taxonomy (NCBI): domain Eukaryota; kingdom Metazoa; phylum Chordata; class Aves; order Psittaciformes; family Psittacidae; genus Psittacus; species Psittacus erithacus. The sequence goes on along the minus strand of WYDI02024004.1, from coordinate 58,565 downwards.
ATATACTGCTTGAACATACATTCACATTCATTCAGAGCTTTATATAACCAGCTTCTGGAAGAATGAATTACAACTGGTAGCAATGCATGGCAACCAAAGGTGGAAACAGTAATTAGGCTCAGTAACACATTGCAGCAAATAGAAATGACAGCCCAATAGTTTTGGTAGTTTTTTCTACCAAATTTGCAGATTTTTCTGCCTGCAATATCTCATTTAAACTAACATTCATGTCAACTTCAATTGTTTTAGGACATATTTAATTATAAAAAAAAAAAAGCTTTTCATAAAATTTCTCAATTGTGGGAGATCTTACTTGTCTCTTTCTTGATCTGTAGTAAAAGTTCCAGAGAGGTTAATGTTTTGCTACAAGGAAAGGACTTGTTTACTTTGGTCCTCTGTCAAAGATGCATTGTCCGAACCTTCAGAAATTGATTAGACACTCAGACACATATTGAAACACACAAAACTTCCAGGAAAAAGCAAAAAAATTGAGCATAGAATATTGTTATACTTTAAGAAACGATTTCCACATTGTCATTGTTGTCATCATCATCATCATCTCTTTAAATTAAAAGTTATCTCAGCCTTCATTTCTGCCTATTTCCACTATATTTTCTGCATAGTTTGTTGTCATGTGATTTTGAGTCATACCTGAGTATGTCTCATATACATAGTATCTTACAAAACTTTTGCTTCCAATAGAGCTTTGTAAATTTTCTTCAAAGAATGATTTATGTAAGATATAGGAAGTGCTACATCCACATGTAAAATTACACTACAGTACTGTTCTCCCAGGAGCCATAAACAGATCAGAGTCCAGTCTGTGCTATTAAAAAAGAAATATGAACCTCACTGGGACTTTTAATCACAATATGTTGGCTCTGAACTGAAGATCCATTTTGCATAACATCCCACTGGACTAACAAAAATCTGCTTGTTTATAGAAGTTAATTTAAAACTTTTAGCAGAATAAAAAGGATACTGAAGGTATTATCTGGCTTTCAATCTAACATGGACTTATTCCAAGCAAAAGTCAATGTGCATTCTTGGGCTGCATTCAAAATTGATTGTAAAAAACCATAGTTACTATTAATTTACTTTTTTTTTTTTTCCCCTTCCAAGATTTTCAGGAAATATCGTTACATAACTGGGACTAATTTTATTCTGCAGTTTTCTGTGGATGTACAGGAAAGAGTAAACTAAATTCTCAAGTGGTTTTACTTTTCCATCAATGGCTTCTGTCTCAGGTTTGCGTTGGTAAATTGACTTAATTGAAAGAGAAAAGAAGTGAAGCCACTAGAATTTAAATAAAATCACCACTGATTTTATTTAAATGGAATACTGCCCAAAAAACTCTGACAAAAAACATTCACCATATCATTCCATTTAACATAGAAAGGCTGTTGAGATTTTTCCAATGAAAACAAAAACTTAAGATGGCACAAAATGCAGTAAAGAACCTCTAAACTCTGTAGATGATTTTTAGACTTCTAGGTAAGGCTTGAATGAAGAAGTTCTGGAACAAAATTATAGTAAAATTAGGACTTTTGATGACTATAGACAACAGGATAATCAGCTAGGAGGCAATGCTATAGATTTCTAGATTATCCTCAAACATTTGGACTCACACTAGGATTGCGTACGTAGGAGTGACGTGGAAATACAGTATGGAGGGGAAGAGTTTGCCTCTAAGACAGATATTAGTGATTGTTTTGAGTGATTTTAATGATAATGTAATAAGATGTATTTTATTTTAAATCATGCTTATAGCTTAAGAGGTGCTTTGGAAACAATTCCATGCAGAAAGGAAGTGTTCCCAATCTGTGTTATGACCACATATTCATTCACATACCACATTTTATGCTGTAATATGCATGTAAGTTACTATTTGCTAAACTGTAATTAGTACTTGTCCTGATCTGTCATTGTTCAAAACCTGATATACGGGATGTATATATTCAAATATATGTGTGGAAATCATTGGTTCATACTTTCATGTCAGACAACTGAGATGATGCGAAGTTTTCACTGCTGTAACCACAGCTATACAAGAATTAATTTGCTTAAATGCACAAGGCATCACTTGCCCTGGCTCTTTTTTGTTGCCAGGAAATTAAAACCTGCATTATGCAAATCAATGGCAAGCAAAAGACTTTTATTTCAATTTCTAATATTGTGATTTTTCTGGTTTGCTACTTCTCAGATTCTTTTTAAATTCTTTCTTATACAAAATACTTAACTAGAAAAGGATAAAAGAGCAGCAAAGTTTTAGAGATCTTAAAAAGATATTAAAACTATAGATACTTAAAGATTTTAAGAACTGTATAGTACTGTAAAAATAAAATGTAATAATCCAAATAATAATGGCACAATGATAGATTCAAGAAGAATTAAATGTAATAAAGTAAGAATAGTCAAAAGTGAGAATATTCAAAATTTGAAATTTCAAACTTTCACTTAATACATATTTTAATGCTTTAATATCAGGGTGATTTTTTGTTTTTATTTTGACAATTGTGTGGCAGGATTTTAGAAATAATTACTTAATCTACTGTTACTTCATCACTTGCTTAATGTGCCTAATTAATATGAAGCTATTATGATATGACAGGCTAGTAATACTCAAAATCATTACCTACCCCTGTTTATACATTTTTAAATTTGAATTGTCTTCATGCAATCAGGCATAGCTAACATGATTAATTTCTGCCACCATGATAAACTGTCTCTGAGGTCAGCGGTCTTCAACAGATTTTAGAACAACATTATATAATAGCTGTTGATACTAACTTAGAAATAAGTGTATACTGCCTGTAATAATCCCAAGAGTATTATGAATGATACAGAGATAACATAAGCACATAGAATGAAATAAACCAACTTATTTGGAACTCTAAAATTCTAAATAAATTTGAATATCTTTCTCTCTATCACAGAAACTACTGCCAAAAACAGTAAAACACAGTCTACACATTACCTATTGTGAGCAATTCTGCCAGGTCTACAATGCATAATAAAGTACAGTATGTTCTTGTATCATGCTCATTTTGATACTAAAATCCAACTTAGAAAAAACTCAATGCTAAGATAGAAACTAAAATTTCTAGACTTGTTACATATTAACTGATGGTTTATTTTCTTCATCTGATATTACTCATAAGGACATTTCAAAGACCAAATAATAAATTTTACCATACTGTAAGCTTTTAGAAAGAGAATTTAAGCTTATATTTGGAGGTTCTGTCTATAATACCATTTCATATTTGTATGCTGTTATTTAGTCTTCAGAGGAGTGTGAACAATTTTAGAACAGATGTAAGAAACATGGGATAGCATGTGCATACATGCCTTTTACAAATATTCTGGTCATAAATAAACTTCAGAGAATGAGGATCATCCCATCATACTATAACATAGTTCAAAACCTCTTTTTTAATGGGATCATATTGAACATAACTTCACTTACTGTCTTTACATTAATTATAAAATCTAATCTCAGCTTATATATTTACAATAAGTACACTAAGCTTATCTTTAGCTTTCCTCCTGCTGCCATGTGCTCAATATAATCAGTCCTGCTGCCAGAAAGCACTTTTTTTTCCAAGATTCCAATATAAGAGTCTAGTAGACTAGGATGCTTTTAAAAATTTGCAAATAAGCCAAACAGTCAAGAGATAATTACATTTTATTACAGTTATTTTTTATACCTAAATAATACTGTAAGTGTCTTCCCCCAGACACTTACAGTATTATTGCAAATGATCCAACCATATAGGCAGGACTAGATAACTCATAAGTCATAATGTCTATCTGCCAAAATATAAGATGCATGCATTTTTTTAATTAGAGAGATCGTATTAAGAACAACAGTTTTGTTCCAAGACTGTGTTCTGAAAATGCACTACGAAGGTTACCCTACAGGTTGTATCTGAAAACATCATGTCTTTAAAATGCATGAAGTGTGCTGAGAGCTGCCTAGAAACCAATCAACAGAAAAGAAACAAATATAAACCTGGTAAAATCATTCAACATTATCACTAGATTAGTTCTCTAATTTCCCAAGACAAACAGCATTGTGACTTCCACCAAGCAATATCCATTGTTGTCACTGCTGCCCTCCCTCCTTTCCTGATTTTTAAATTCATCCCACTTATTGTTTTAGATTTACCAAATGAATATGTGACAAGGAGGCTATTTGCTTTTAAAAACAACTTACCTGGGGATATGAGGGTACAGCAATGCTCCTAACTTTTCCTTTTCACTGCTGCATACTTTAAATTTAATGTCAGTCCAGACTGATGTCTATTATCAAAATAATGTTAGTATTTATTAAATAGTCCTAACTTTGCTAATTTTAAATTCTTGACACTCTTTGTTTCTTAAAGCTTACACTGACATAAATGGTTGGCTTTTTTTAACTAAACATTGCCTTTACATTGACTGGTCTCCAAGGATTTCAGGAAATTTGATGGAACCTGACAGAACTCAAAATCTGCATACAATCTATTCTTACTTTAAATTGTACTGGGGGGCAGGGTGGGAGGGAGGAAGGGGGGAAGTAAATCAGCCCTGAGTGCAGAATAAAGGTCTTAAAGACTTTGAACATTAGAGGATATATAATTGATGCATAGGATTCATCACTGGTTGAGAAATGTAGATCAGTTAACAAACAAAGAGAAAACAAAGCAGCACATACATACACCAGTAGAAACGAAAATACAGTCTACTTCTAGGAGTAGACTACAAAACTTGCTCACAGCCTTAAGGACTTTATAATGAAAAACAACAATTCTGAAAAAGATCTTAAAGCAAGATATGAGTGGACAAAGGAAAGTGGAAAAGAATCAGTTATGCCTGGAGTTTTTCATTGTGACACAGACAAAGGAGTAGAAAATCTTTTGAAGGCATATAAAGAAATGGGGAGGTTATGCTCCCTCCCTCTGTGTTTTGTTCAAATGTAGCTGTCATTGAAATTCTCTAGCTGGATGAACAAAGATGGACAAAGTCAGGAACACCAAATCATTAGGTTTAGTCATGCAGTAAAGAGTATTGTAAAATCTGTTAATTTCTGTATGAATTTAAGCAAAAATTTACTATGAATATGTGAAAAAAAAAAAAAAAAAAAAAGGAAAACTTTAATTCTAGTGTTTCCTGTAGCTTTTACAAATAAACTGGAATTCTACCACAGGAAAACATGGTAAACTAGACATAGTGTCAGCAGCTCTGCAAATACAAATTAAGTATAACTAAAAAATAAAATCCATTAGCTTTCAGTTTAATGTTTATTTATCAATATGAAATATTCAATATGTTCCATGGAACTGCCTCTGTCATGATGTTAGGGATTCTAGAGAGACAAAACAAAATACAAAAAGTGTACTCCTTGTTAAGTGATTCACTTTTATATTAAAATTGTTATTAGGATGATAAATGTATTCTTCTAACTTCCTTAAAGCTTGCAGTAGACCATCATAAAGTCTTTTTTTTATTAGTCTCATCCATTATAAAAGAAAACACAGTAGTAATTTCGACAGATCCACAGAGTTTTGTTTTAAAAAACCTCAATAACACAAGCTCTTGGCTATACTCTAAACACTTCCTCTATTTGATATTTGATGATTATTAATTTAGGATTTTCAAAGTGTCAATGTTGAAATGCTCCAAAAGCATGATTTCCTCTAGTAAAAACATCAAGTCACCAGAATTAAGTGCTTCTCTGTTAATATTTTTAAAACAAATTGTGTTGGGTCATGATATTTCTTTCCCTTTTAAAACAAACGAATACAAAAATGGCAAGTTTATCAGCCTAATTTCATTGACTTGATAACTTCCCTTGCTTATGGCAGGGTTGGAGAAGGGTTTTGATTGATAGTCATCAGTCTTGTGAAATAGAAGCCGTTGCTGAAGGCATTACAGTTACAAAAGAGGCAATGAAGTAGGGCAGTGATAGTAAATTTAGAAAGCACCGAAGCAGGCTTTATCTGAGGCAGCTAAGGGCTACAGCAATATCAGAAGGTACTTTCGTAAGTGCATGAGTTGCTCAGTGTCTCTAAATCCTCTAACACTCAGTAGTAGTGTAAGGTCTGACAAAAAACGCAAAAAAGACAATGTCAGTCATCACAAATGAGATTGGTGTGACTGCCAAGCATCAAAGCAGTACATAAATAATATATCCTATGGGTCCAGTATGCTAGAGTATCCACTTTAATTGAAGTATATAGTTTTGACAATATTCTAAAATAATCAAAATAAATCACAAAATTGTTAAAAGTAGTCACAAACAGTATTTTCAGACTACTCCTAATCTTTGCTCCGTATTGATCACAAACACAATATTTGCAACAAGTATGATTGTAGCTCTGAGCTCTTGAGAGAAAGCCAAGCTAAAACTAAGACTCCACTTCATCAGGCAAATATTTCTTGTCCTGAAGCCTTTATAATCTAATACAGAACACAGCAGTATTTTATCTTATGAGAGCAGTTCCTGAGATCTACTCTACTTTTATACAAGAGCTACCAAATACTCATACAAAAAAATGTCTTGTGCAAACTTTCAGATAGGTGCCATGCGTTCTGCAAAAGTAGAGAAGGAAAATTTTTGTGATCAGAATTTTTAGTTTATCTTACGGTGTCCAGAAATAAACTGTGATCTAATGGTTCCACAAAGACTGCATAAATGGAACAATATTTGGTTTTCTTCAAGACATCTGGAAGGACTGAACCATGGACAAAGGAGATCTATAATGAGAGATTAATAGCCAGATATTTTAGCAAAAAGAAACAGTAGCTGGCATTAATATGTTCTTAAAGTCTAGCCACTAAGAGGGAACAAAGAACCACCCTGTCTTGCTATTGAAGGCAATAGAACATAGATATCTGGTGCTGATAAATCACGAAAACCAGATAGATAATACTGATCACCAAACATTAAAGAAACAGCATCTATTTCCAGCTTCCAGTAAAATAAAATGTATAAACTGTCTAATATAACAGGTGAATAATAGATCCCACTTCCACCACCTAATTGGAGACGGACATTCAGAGAGACTTCTGTTTACCTCGGGATCCTGCAGTTCAGAAGCATTCTTACTGTTTTCTGAATATTTTAATTTCACTTCTAATACCACCCCAATAGCAGGACCTTGATCAATTTCAGTACATCTCCTCTATAAATGTTCTCTTATGCTACATTACCCCAAAAAATACAAATAATGACTGATTTAGAGTATACACTTTTGACAAGATATGGTGAGACACCTCGTTAACACTGTGAAATTTGCAGATATTTGCCATCCAAATAAGTAACTGTATATTGGAAAAGCTGTTCAAAATATGTTCTCTTTTATTTTTTTCTTTCCCTTCTAGCATTTTTTGACAGGAGTGTCCTGTGTCAATTAATGTACCATAAGATTTTGCTACCTTAACTAAAAAACAAGACAAAATTCAAGAAACCATTCTGAAATCAGCTAAATTCTGATATCTGCATATCCCAAATTTAATATAGTCATATGATGAGTACAATAGTCTATTACATTCTTTTTAAATTTGATGCATAAATGAATTTGCATAGCACAATACGTCACACATCCCTAAACATTAAATAAAAATTGAAGCTTCTAAGTAGTCTGAATATGCGCAGCAAAAGAACATATTTATTTACCTTTTTAATAAGCATCAAGGCAAAATTCGTGTTTGAATTTTAGATGACATTCAGCAAATGGAAAATACTCAGACCCATAAAATACAAGATTTTTTTTTCTAGTGGGCTCAATTCCACTGTGAAAAGTCAAACAGATTAAATAAATGTGTAGGGTTTTGTTTGTTTGTTTGTTTGTTTGTTTGTTTAAATCTATTGCAAGCTTAGATTTTGAGTGAAAAGCTGCAGTGCACCTCTATTGTGTTTCTTTTTTAAAAGAGTAAATAAATAATATAATATTTGCTGCCTGTAGAAGTACAACAACAACAAAAAGACTGAGATCAAAAAGTGTCTACTATAATTATCTAAAGTTGTCATGAAATTCTGCCATAAGCTTTACTGAAATAATATGACTTTTTTCTTTTTTTCAGTTTTATAAAGAAAATCAACTGCATACACCATTGCAAGCCAGCATGATGTGAGGAACAAAACAGATGAAATTTCTTCATGGAGCTCTGAACAGGACAAAAGTAAAAAGTAGCCTCCATCTAAAATGTTTTCTGAGAAGTAGTTGTTGGTAATGAATATCTGATAACTCTTTAACAAAACAAGTCAAATAATTTTAAACATACTATTTTTCAAAATAATTAATCCAGTTTGTATTCTGATTTTTTGATTTTCATATGATTGAGCTCTCTGATTATCTGTTGGTCTGTCTGCTACTCTAAACCTCCCCTGTATTTTTGAATATTCTGATTAATTTTAAAATAACTTGATATAGGATTAGAATTATAAAAAATAACAACATTTAACAACTTATTTAAAAGAAAAGGCAACCACATAAAGAAAATTAGAAAACCTAAAACCACTTCTGGTTCCTAATTAGGGAACAGATTTGCATTGTAGACCTTAGTAAACAGCTGTGACAGAAGAAAAAGAAAAAAAAGAAAATGAAAAAAATCTGACACGCAAGAAAAAGAAACATCTTATAAAGCCCCCTACAGTGAGAACATTTCAACTGGAACTACAGATAACTACAAAGCCACAAATCTTTAGGCATTCTAGCTTCAATAATTCTGGTGTTCTCAAAAGACACTGGAAAATACAATTCATTTAAATGTTTTTTATCCTCTTCTATTACATTTGTGGAAAAATGCCTAGTCCAGTTATGGATAATATTTATTTCAGCATGAATTACATTACTTTGTAATACATTCTGGCTAGCATCAGTGCTGGTTCACTAGTACTAGTAATCCCTGAATATTCAAAACCTCACAAAATGCATTCAAGGGAGGAAGAAGTATACCTGAAATAAATTAATTCTTAAATATTTTCAGGCTTTTATGATTTCATGACTGCTTATCTTTTCCTTGAAAAAAAAAATTACCAATGATTGTATTTTTTTTTTCCCTGCAAAAGTTAACACTTCCATTGTTGTCACAGCTGTCTTTTAAATATTCTGGGTACCTCAGAAAGGTCAGACAACCACTCTATTTTTTTTCTTTTTCTAAAAAGGAAGATCAGGATAACTAGCTGAATACATATGCCTACTCTGGATCTGTTTTAGTGAGATGGATCTCACATCCGAAAATTAAGCAAGAAAGAAGTATGTTAGAAGTTTGCTGCAGGGTAGAAATAATTATTTTATTTCAATAACTCAACCACGTTAATGCTATTTCCATGACTGCTACATTCAGAATCTCAGAATCACAGAATGGCTGAGGTTGGAAAGGACAACTGGAGGTCATCTATTCCAACCTTCCTGCTCAAGCAAGATCTCCTAGAATACATTAATCTCCAAGGAAGGAGACTCCACAGCCTCTCTGGGCAACCTATTTCAATGCTCAGTCATCATCACAGCAAAGAAGTTTTTCCTCATGTTCATGTGGAACTTCCTCTGCTGCAGTTTATGCCTGTTGCCTCATCCTACCACACCACCAAGAAGAGTGGACCCATACTCTTGACACCCTCCCTTCCAATACTTATATACATTGATCAAATCCCCCCTTAGCCTTCTCCTTCAGGCTGAACAGACACAGCTCCCTCAGCCTTTTCTCACGTGAGAGATGCTCTAGATCCATAGTCATTACCTGCTCCTCGCTCCAAGAGCTCCATGTCTTTCTTGTACTGGGAAGCCCACAACTGGACACAGTACTCCAGGTGAGGCATCACCAGGGATGAGTAGCGAGGGAGGATCACCTCCCTCAAGCTGCTGGCAATGCTCTTACTAATGTAGCTCAGGATACCTTTGTTCTTCTTGGCCACAAGGGCACACTGGTGCTGGCTCATAGACAACTTGTTGTCCATTGGGACCCCCAGGTCCCTCTCAGCAAAGCTGCTTTCCAGCAGTCTGTCTTGGTGCCTGGGGTTATTCCTTTGTTGAATCTCAAAAAGTTCCTCTCTGCCCATCTCTCCAGCCTGTCTAGATCCTTCCAAATGAAGGCACAGCACAGCACTCTGGGATATCAGCCAGTTTCATATTGTTGGCAAATATGCTGACAGATATCCTTTCATCCAAGTCATTGATGGGTAAGTTAAATACTGGACCCAGTACTGACACTTGGGGGACACTGCTAGTTACAGGCCTCCAACTAGACTCTGTGCCACTGATCACAGCCCTCTGAGACCTTCCATTCAGCCAGTTCTCAGTCCACCTTATTGTCCGCTGTCCAGCCCACACTTCCTAAGCTTGCTGATGGCATTCTGTTTCTCTATGTAACATAACATAGTATCTTGGAGAAACAAATGAACTGACAAGTTTATCTGAAATGAACAATAAATAATAAAACAGTCTAGCCAAAACCTCCGCCCATCACTGGTGAAAATCATACCTAACTCATCCTTGACACCTTATATTAACAGACAAACACACACATCCACAAAGGTGCCTATAAAGGTTGTCAGTAAAAAGGCACTCACTGTAAAACACCTAGGAGCAGAAGACAAAAGACAGCTCATCACAACCTGATGAAAATTGGCTTCCAAAATTAGGATAAGTAAATTTAGCTGAAGTATTTTCTTAGACAGTTTAAGGGCAGATGCTGATCCTTTGCTGTCTGCTGCATAAACATTAAGGTTTTCATAATGCAGGCTTTTATAATACAGTTTGGTTTTTTAAACAGTTCACTTTTTAAAACAACATAACATTAACCTGCATGTTTACTATATGGCTGTACTTTATGGCTTTAGTCTAAAATAAGATGGTAATGAAAACTTGTATGACTGATAGAGTTTGCAAAATCTGTTGCAATGAAAAGTTATAAATAAGATTAATAAAGCTATCTGTGAAAATGGCCACAGCAAGACCTATTTGTACTAATTTATGTAGCTATACATATAGAAGTTATTTCCTAAGAGTCTTGCCTTTCCCTGATTGTTTGATGTTAGTATTTTTTAATGGCTAATTATTCACATCAGAAGACCTAGGCTGACCAGTCATTAAGTGACACAGTTCAAGTCTCATAAGTGTGTCTTATCTTCACATCTATGCATCAACACCCACAGATTTAATCATGCACTTTAGTGATCTCTGATGCAGTATGAATACTTTTGAAAGACTTATGAAAGCAAATCAGATAAATGTTTCATTAGGCAAAAGAAGCAATATCCTCCTCCTTCAAAGTAGTCATTAGTTTAGTCACTCATTTCCCCAAACTTCCAAGACATTGTCACATCAACTACTCTACTTACACCATTACAAAAGCATTAATAAATTTTCTGAATCTGAAGTGTGTTATATGCGTCACTGATTATAAATGTCCAGAGTAGCCCCAAAAGTAAGACAAATTCATCAGTATGAAGAAGTTGCATCCACCATTTCCTTTATTTTTTACCTTTATTTTTTATACACACACAAAAGAAAATGCTTGCAAAATGGGTATAAACCACAATCTCTTTCCTAGATCCCCATGTGGTAGTATTCTATAACACTTGAACTGATGAAGATGAATCCTCCAAACAGCAAAGCACTCAGGTACCAGGAAGTTTGACTGATCCAGTCCAAGAATACTGTTTTCTCCAAGACAGAGAAAACCCCTATGTTTACCCATTCTTGCCATACACAAAAATTAAGTTACTAGCAGCTAGGTGTGCTAATAGTCATTTCCAAAAGTTTCACAATGAAATGCTTGAAAAATGGATCCTATTTAATTATAGGAAATTTAATTTGGTTATCTGAATAAACAATCCCAGCTTTTACAATAAAACCTAAATATAAGCTATGATTTGTCACCTAATGCTGTAAGAGTAAGCAGAACCACACAAGCAACTTTGTTTATTATTTCCCATAGTCTTCAGACATTTTAATGTTCCACTACCAATAACAACAAATTAATTAAAAACTTTTTTTAATAGGATACTTTAAAATAGGAATGAGGAATAATGCAGCACTGTGCGCAGTACAGAAGAATTAAATAACTGATATAATTATGAAACAATACTTCTTATAGCTTGACATGACAAGAAAATGTTTTTACTACAAAATCAGGGTAAACTATTTTGATATTTCTTCAATTCCATTAGTAGAAACAATTGTGAAAAACCTTTTAACAGTAAAAGAAAGTTTTTTAGGAATTTTACACAGCCAAAAATGCATGACTTAAAAGACTGTAGTATTATTTAGTATTTTTCTTGGCATAAGAAAGAAGCAGTGAATATTTTACTAGGAATTGTAATGTCCTCCCCTTATTAACGCTAAATGAAGTCTTTTCATTGCTATAACACCTCATTCAAGAAAGGCCCATGAATTTGTTTTTAAGATGACCTTAAACCAGAAAAAGAAGTGTTCTGCTCAGTTAGGGCCCAGGTGTCTGATGCAGAGTTTATGTATATTACTTGAAATATTGCTACTTAGGACAAAAACTTCAAATCCATGGGATATCATAGAGCCTAAGTTTTCTTTCTTAGGGGCAGTACCATGCTGCGCTCAGAGATGTTGGATAAGAAGGTGATAATAAAAAGAAAACTAGTAAGCTTGTCCTGGGTTCAGAAGTAGCAGTCATTTTTTCTCCTTCTTAGTAGCTGGTGCAGCACTGTGGTTTTGACTTTCGGACTGGGAACAGTGATGATAACACCAATGTGTTTAGCTACTGCTTAGAATGTTTAGACTGACCAAGGACTTTCTGAGCCTCATGCTCTGCCAGGGAGGAGGGGAAGCCGGAAGGAAGCAAAGACAGGATGCCTGACCAAAACTAGCCAAATAGGTATTCCATACCACAGCCCGTCATACCCAGGATGGAACTGGGGGTAGTTACTTGGAAGGGCTGGATCACTGTGGGGGTGGGGCTGGGTATCGGTTGGTGGTGAGCCATTGTATTCTCTTCTCTTGTTATTTCCCTTATCATTATTAGTACTGGTGGTAGCAGTAGTGATTTGTGTTATACCTTAGTTAATAGACTGTTCTTATCTCAATCTGTGGGAGTTGTATTCTTTCGATTCTCCTCCCCATCCCTCCAGGAGCTGAGGGAGGAAGAGGGGGGGTGAGTGAGTGGGCTGCATGGCAGGGTTTAAACCACGACAAAGCTTCTCTGAATAAATGATCCAGTCAATACGTAAGTAAGAACTAATGGCATTCACGCAGGCTGACTATAACGCTTAGAACATTTTAGTGCTTAGTTCAGAACATTTACCCATAATGCTGAGGATGTATAAATCATAAAGAAAACTTTAACAAAAAAAAAAAAAAAAAAAAGATGTCAGAATATGTTTTTACCATAATAGCAAGGGATTGTGTACTTTTGTCATCAATAAAATGTTAGTTAATAATACATTCCTGTAAGATATATATTCTTTCAGATACTCCCTTGAAATATGAAGGCCACTGTTGTGTGTACCTTGATGATTCTAATTAAAGATTCCTCTAAGACAAAGCTAAATTGTTTTGTTTTCTCATCAATTCCACATTCTATATTTCCTGTCTTGTAGAATCATTAAGCAATCACAAGCATCTCTAACCAGAAAGAATAATTTCCTATACTTCTACTGTTTCATTCACAAAAACACACTAGTCAAGATTGATCCAGGTGGAAAAATATTGATCCAAATGGCACAAAACTGAACCACTTGAATCCAAATGGAATCCAAACTGGAACAAGAATTGGAGATTATTGGCATCATTTTTATCACTTAGTAAAAGGAAATTAATCTAAAATATAAAATCTAAAATATTCTAGCCACGATTATTATATAATAATATTTTTACAAGTTTTATATTTGGGGGAAAACAGGGTAAACTATCCACCCACTCACCACTGCATTTTCATGGTATGGGAATATATGGCCTCAAGCACTGAAGCACTTTTTTTCTCCCACATCTTCTGATTCCATTTGTGCTTTATTCCAGACATAACTGTTTAAATTTATGATTATTAACTCATCTATATCCATATAATCCAATTTATATGTAAAAGAGAGAAAATATTAGCATGACCATGACTTTCAGCACTGAAGCCTTGATTCTCTCTTTTTACTTTAAAAAACCACAAGACAAAAATTTGATGTTCCTGACATTATAATGCAGTAGAAGGAATTTCTAGAGAAGGCATGAGTCATTCACAAGCCTTTTGTAGGCTTGGATAAGTATTTTAAAATGTAAATTCTGAACAATTCAATGTATGAACAATTTAAGAGAGATCTGTAACTTATAAGCAGTTTCTACATCCACAGTACTTTTAGAAGGCTGAGTATAATTAACAAAGACACCACACAATAATTTCAAAACCTTACTGATAACGTAAGGTCCTCTGTGACCTTAAAAAGAAACACGATACTCTTGATATGCTTGCAAATGAGAGTAAATACTTGAGATATGTATAATTATATAGTAACAATATTTTTTTAATCAATGAAACTATAGAAAATAAACTTTACTGTGAGAGTGGTGAAACACTGGAACAGGTTGCTCAGACATATTGTGAATGCCCCTTCCCTGAAAGTGTTCCAGGCCAGGTTGCATGGGGCTTTGAGCAACCTGGTCTAGTGGAAGGTGTTGCTGTCCATGGTGAAGAGGTGGGCCTAGATTATCCTTAAGCTCCCTTCCAACCTAAACCATTCCATGATTCCATTAAACCTGAAGTCCAGCCCTTGCCTATGTAGTGGAAATTACCCATCACTGAGAAGTCACAATAGCTGAACATCATAAACACAAATAAACTGTTTCAAAATTCAGATCAGAACTTACCTATTTTGCTATTAAAAATCTGCATCACCTAAAATAATAAAATAATATTAAACATGCAACCCAAAAGTGGATACTAAATATAGACTGCTGAGCAATTTTTAATAACAGTGTAAAAACCGTATATTCTGGATGCTGTATATCTTTTTAAATAATATTATTTTTAAGTTCTCAAGTAATGATTCAGGAACGTAACTTGACAATCTGGTTCTGAAACAGTTTTTAGCATTTATCTATGTCACACAAGCACCCTCGCCATTTTGATGATGGTATGGATGGTATTTCAGTTTGGATAATAGTGAGCTATTTTGAGAACTCATGTTCCAGGAAGAGGAATAGGCACAGGAAACAAGAGTCAGGTTGTCTAGCTATCATATGAAAGCAGATTAGAAACCTGCAGCTTTAGTTTATCAAATGAGATCCAATAGGGAAAATGACTGCAGCCTATAAGAACAGAAGGGGATAAAATCAGGAACTAGATAAAATTGAATTACAACTTAGGCTTAGAACAAAAATAAATAAACTATATGTAAATGCAGGAAGTTGAAGAAGTTAAAGTTGCCAAGCATTAAGAAGTAAAGAGAAAACCTTTCAGTCAGAATAATGAGAGCAATAAAACCCCTTTAACTACTTTCAAGACAGAATTCAATATGTTTCAAAGGGATTATGTGATCTGCTATCTATATATCTATCCTTTTAAACCCTGTCTCCTAATCACAAGTCAATTACAATTTCTTAAAAACTAAAATGTGATATTTCTTTTCAACACCACAAGTTCTGTTCTCAAAATGCCTTAGTGAAAAATTCACAAGAACACTTATGTATTCATTACCTGAAATGAAGCAATTCTATTATTAGGTTTCATTCACATTATAGGTAATGCATAAATGTTGTTTAATATCATGCCATTGTGCAGGAAAAAGGAACACACTTTCCTTCCCCAAATACACCTAAAATAATGTAATTACCTCAACTTATATTAACATAATCACCTAATCACACTGTAGACAGTTTCATTTTACTTTAACATTTGACTGTATGTATTTACTGAATGTTAATGAACACATTAATCTTCACTTTTCCAAACCAGTCCTACCTTTTTTCTAAAATGGTTCCTTGTTGAATACAAGACTAGTCACTTGCTTGTGAAAGCATTTCCAATCAAATCCTGTTAATTCTGAAAATGGTTCACTAAGTAGCATGATCTCATTAATAGAACAAGTTGCTAATCTAGTAAATCAAAGTGCTCAGCACTTTTAACTGTTTACCTAATGGAAATTCTAGTGATCTTTTCTGTCAGCCTCATAGAAGCCTAATACTGTTCAAACTAGACCCAGAAAAATAAAGAACCCATGAAGAGAATGGGAACAATGCAACTTCAGACAGAACAGTCTTTCACAAATAAATGTCAACTAATATTGGGTCTACATTCTTGAGATTAGTTGGAATATTTACAGAGTATGCGAATTTTCATTAGAAAAGTAGCTTTATCTTTTGTACTGAACTAAATGAAATACTTGAGAGACAAATTCATGTGATCCTGAGATTTTTAACACAAAGGAAAAAGAAGACAGGAAAAGCTTGATGGACTGCAGGAAGAAAATCTTGGTAGATTTTCCTGCAAATATCTTCAAAATGTTCTCATATATTTCATAAGGAAATAACAAATGGATAACAGATGAGAAGGAGGCTAGGTCAAAGGGAAATGTAAAACAGAAGTAGTCTTGTTCCACAATGAAATCTAAGCTTCTGAATAACAAGATATTATCTCAGAGTCTTTCAGTGGAATGTTCAATTCACTATGAACTTCTTTCGCACTGATGACAAGAATATAATGTTTCTAATCTGTTTGGATTGTGAAATGTGCTACACACTCAGTGCACTTTTAACATCTATGATACAGCTTACCTTGGTCTGGGTGCTTTGAAAAATCAACTTCTTCTCATAGAGAAAATGTTTTAGAAAGTGATTAGAAAAAAGATGCAATCACTTTTTCCACAGAACTGTTTTTTTTTTCTAAGTGATTATTTGAAGCTGCTCAAGAATACTAAGAAGGGCAGAGGCAAAGAGAAGAAGAAAAGGTAAGGCTTTCTGACACTGTATTACTATTTGTTACATAGATATGCATGCCT
This sequence comes from Psittacus erithacus, assembly GCA_009867235.2. Taxonomy (NCBI): domain Eukaryota; kingdom Metazoa; phylum Chordata; class Aves; order Psittaciformes; family Psittacidae; genus Psittacus; species Psittacus erithacus. The sequence continues at coordinate 41,623 of WYDI02024004.1, read as the reverse complement.
TACTTTGGTATTTTATATGGTTTTCAAATAAATGCTTAAAACTGAGAGACAGAAAGGGAGATGAAATTTCAGTGGAAATAAACAAATTGTGCTACCTTGTACATACATAATGAAGAGCATCTTAAATTCCTTGATGATTGTTCTAGTTTTGAGTGGGATAGAGTTAATTTTCTTCCTAGTAGCTGCTGCAGTGCTGTGTTTCAGCTTTAGTCTGAGAACAATGCTGATAACACACCCATGTTTTAACTATTGCTAAGTTCTGGTTACCCTGATCAAGGACTTGGCCAGTAAGGAGGGGCACGGGAAGCCAAGAGGAAGCAGAGACAGGACACCTGATCCAAATTAGCCAAAGGGGTACTCCATACCACAGCACGTCATGCCCAGTATAGAAACTGGGGGGAGCTACCTGGAAGGGTCCGGTTACTACTCATGTTGGGCTGGGTATCAGCCAGTGGATGGTGAGCAATTGTATTGTGCATCACTTGTGTTTGGTTTTTTCCCTTTCTCATTTAGTTTTATATTCTCTGTCCTTATTATTATTATTAGTAGTAGTAGTAGTAATATATTGAACTTTAATATTTAACTGTTCTTATTTCAACCTACAGGTTTTACATTGCACTGATTCTCCTCCCCTTCCCATTGGGGAAGGAGGAAGGGAGCGGAGGAGGAGGGAGTAAGTGAGCGGCTGCATGGTCCTGAGATACTGGCTGAGCTTAAACTGTGACAATGATATCCTATTTTGTCAGCCAGATCTTAAACTTCTTCGCTGTTCAAAGCAGTCATAGTCATTTGCTGAAAAACATCTACCTGCTATTTTAACTACTTCAGCTTAATGTACTAACAGTCATATCTTTATTTTTACACTTATACTGCATGATTTGGCTTCCTTTTCAGTTCAGCAATTTTACAGTCAATAAATAGCAGCCTGACTCTTAAAAAGTTGACTTTAAGTACTAAAATTCTAGGGATACGATTTTTTTTTTTTTAACTACAGGCCAAAAAGTAGATTAGTCTTGCTTTCAAAACAAAACTGTACCTTTAATATTAGATAGACCTTATTTCTTTCAACCTGAAATCCAGTAATTCAATCCAGCAATTCATATGTACAAATGCCTATTAGTTTAATGGATTTTTTTCTTATGCACAAGTAGTAATTTATAACATCAATCCAGAGTCTAGTCAAGTCATGTTATTCAGATGAACCTATCAACTTGCAAAACATCAGTTTAGAATTAATTCTTCATACCCATTATCACTTCAGGCATCCAAGAGGGAAATGAAATAAACTACCAAGAAACTAGAGATATTATTGTCCTTATGATGCTCAAAAAGCTTACAAGATGAAAAGCATACAAATTGGAACTGGACATATAGGAACTAAATAGCCATTCTGTCATGCTGCATTTCACAAACAGCATCCTCAAGGTTCTTTGATTAAAACATGAAACAGGCAAAATAAGTGATACCTGCAGGATGCAGTTCATGGATCATCTCTTGTACAGCTCAATGGTTAATCACATTTCTTCCACAAGATTTTAAAATTAAGTCTAATACTTCTGCTGGTCATAAGTATCAAATGGAAATTAGCACTTTAAAGAAAGACCAAAGATTTAACTGCAGAAGTACCACAGTATACCACATTATCTTTTTAAAAATGTTTTTTTAAAGCAAACTAGTGAAAATTTTTGTTAACAAGGGCAATGAAAATGTTTGACCAAAATTGCACTGGCCACTCAACACTAGAAATCCTCCTTAAATGAACTGCAAAACTATGAAGAGCATCCACACCTGCAAATTTCTATTCACTGCAGAGAAACAGGAGATGGGTTAATCAAATCATACCTGGAGAAACTGGCTGGTTTTCATATGACCCACATCTCCAGCCTCTATCTGCGCTCTCGACAGCCTCTCTTCAGTTTCAGACAGCCAACGATTAAAGCCTTTCATGTCACAATGAAAAAGCCGCCACTTTTCCAAAGATTTGTCAAACCGTCTGAAAGTATAAAAAGGGATAAAATGACTGTTTAACTGCCTATTGATACTTTATTCACTTACTGAATACAGACAAAAAAAAAAAAAGTAAAATAATTATGTTGGATCTCTCAGTTTAGATTTGGTGTGATCTTGATGGGATCATGTATTAGAATTTCTAAATGTTACATCAAATGGAAACATAGTAGTACTTCTGAACATTCTGAAGTTATCATTAAGCATATGTATCATTAATCAGTGTCTTATCAAGTTTTTAATCCTTTTCAGTATTTCAAATTTATTCCATGGTTAAAACACATTATCAGTTTACACCTTCATTAAGCCATACTAACTCACATCATAGCTACAATACCCACAGGCCTCAGTGTAACTGGTTAAATCTCTTTGGCAATGTACTTAGATTCTACCATGAAAAAAACCACCAGTGCTGATAAAAGGCTCCTAATGCTCCTTAGTAATTTGCTGTAGCTATGAACACTGTTAACAGTCAGTGTTGACTAACATACTGGCTATGTGCTGTGTCTATTCAATGATTTTTAGAAGGAAAATAGTTTAAAATATGTGGTGTGTGTGACCTACCATATCATAAGACAAAGGATGAAAAATCAGTAGACAGATTCTTAAATCCTTACTTCCCAACATGAAAGGATGATTAAAGTATTTTATTTTGGTAAAAATATGAACTGTCATATTATATGTAACAGAGATGCAAAAGATTACTATTTTTTTAATGGAAATTGCTGTAATGAGAGACTATACCAAAGTATTCTAGTCACATACTACAATTCAGCTCTACTTTTATTGAAACTTATTTTGTCAGCCTCTCCAATGGATACAAATGTGTATTTATCATTATTGCAAAGAAAATGCAGCTCTCTTCAAAAGGAATTCTACTTGTATTGTGTAAAAGGATCCTTTATTAAACCCTTGTATATATGTTTCATTTCAAGTATTTGATAAATATGCAAAAATAAAAATGTCTGAAATACAAGGATGCTTGACACAAAATTAAATCACTAAAAATATGGTTTTGTACAATAAGCAAGAATGACAAATATTACTACCATGTATGCAAATCTACAGTCCACTACATAAAAGACTGTGTGAGTGCTTCTGGCACTTTGGGAAGATATACTCAGTTTTTGTCCAGAGTGACTGACTGATCTTCTGGTTCAAGATCTGTTTGCCTTAGCCACTGCTGAGTACTAAAGAAATGAAGACAGAATTTGGTTAATTTTTTTTTTTATATTTTTTTGTTTTTTTTCAGATGGCATAGACTTAATTAATTAAGTTATTCTGTGTTTTGGGTTGCTGTCAAATGTGATTGCTAATCAGAGATTAGCTAAAATGTTTTGTTAGCAGAACATCATTAAACATGCTACTCTTGTTTAGGTTACTAATCCTCCTTTATGTGATTATACTAGGTTTTAGGGTGCACTTAAAGGATAAAAACAAAGATGGTCAATTATTTTTCTAGGAAGTAATCTGGTTCTAAATGGAAAAAAAACTATTTGATTGTTTGAACGTTAAAGAGTTTAATCCACCAAATAAAATCACATTACTATCAGGGAATGCAGCTGATCTCTTTCATTGTAATGATGACTTAAAATTTTTTAGAAGAATATATAAGCAAACAGACTATAGATCCTTTAAAAGTTGTAGTCACTTACCTAACTTATTTATTAAAATGATGTGATCATTTACGCTGCTTATCATACTTAATTTTTCAAAACTAGTCAAACAATAACCAAAAGGCACACTATAATTTTTTTTTTTTTTTTTTTTAAACAGCTTGCTCTGAACTACAAGGAAAAATTTTATTTTACATTTTAAAAAATCATCTAGGAAATAAAAGTTAAAATCCATTTCTTTAGGTCCAGTATGCTCTCTCATTTTGGACATTACATTAAAACAGCTTTCCTCCTTTTCCTCACAAAATGAAATTACTCTTCTCAGCATGAGGAAGTTTATCAGCAGCTTAAATGCAATTATTCAGTAGGGGTTGATATTAGTAACACTGAATTTGCATTCCAGCACTTGCAAATTGGATCTCCCGTCACTCTCCATTCTCCATCCCTTTGCTCTGGCTATTAACAGTTGCAAGGAGAAGAGAGAGGAAAGTTGCTGTGGGAAGATACACATATTTAAAACTTACAAGTTTAAATACCAGTGTTTCTTGCTCATGTCTTAAGAAATCTTGTTGCTTTCAGTATAGTATGTATAAACTAATACTAAGTATCAGTAAAGAAATAGAGATTTATGGACAGACAAATCCAACAAATTGCAATATTCTGTCAGCGATTAACTGTATTTAACATTGTCACTTATTGTTACAATGATTAGAGAAGATACAGTTGTTGCTGCAGCTGCAGACACGGGTCCATTCAATGTGGAGGGTGAAAGGGGGACATCACGGTGCAGCTTTAAGCTCACATTGTGCGTTATGGGATACCCCTTCCCAGGCACACCTAAGAGAGAGAGATTCCCCTGCTAAATCTGTGTATTAAATCCTTTTATATACACTACTACTTCAGATAGTTTTTTAAAATCAAAAAAGCCAAATAGGCTTTTGGTTGGTTGGTTGGTTTGCCATTTACAATCCTGTTACCATGTGGCAAGTTCAAAACCCAAAAAAGGAGAAGGCTAATTAACTACAAATGCTGAGCAGCTAAGCTGCTGCACAGCAGAAAGTATATAGTAAAAATTCATAACTGAATTCATAAAACAGCAATGTTCTGAGGTCTATAAAAACCCAGAAAGACTATGTCTGCCGCAGGAATCCTCAAGCACACAGCTCGGTAGTTAACGAAAGTGTCATTACCGACCTTGCATTTCATATACTTTTGCCTAGGGATCCACCCTTGTTTGCTGTCATGGACAAGCCATTGAGATAAAATGCAGTACATCCATTTGTTTGTCTCTTTATCTTCTTAATCCCTTTCCCTTTGATGGGTGTAAGTGAAAGTGGCATGGATAGTAGGTGATTTTCTGATATTTTGGCAGTATTTTCTCTTTGATGTGTCTTCTCATATTTTTCTCAGCATATGCTTGATAAGAAGATACAAGAGGGCAACCTGAAGCCAAGCATTAGGTTCCATACAGACTCCAGATGAGAACTGTATACATTAAAAAGGGTGTAAGCATTGTACATGAGCTCTGACATATAGTGAGGTAGCCTTATTTCTCCAACATGATACAGGTTGACAATTTAAAAACAGCTGGTACACTGGCATAATCTTTATCTATATGCACTGCCACACCAGCAGGAAAAGTGTTAATCAGTGGCTTGAGGGTGTGATTTCCTTTTTCTCATTTGCACATAATAGATTTGTTTTGCCTCTGGAAACCAAGAAAGTAAAAAAGCAACCAAAGTCAACTGCTGAGGTCATATACACAACTTACATTAAGTCATAAAAATATTGGTACTTACTTTCCTTCAAAGACTATCATTTTATTAAACCTTTGGACTTGAATAGTTATAAGCAAAATTTAATATTCTTTGGTAGCACTGTACATGACATTGCACAAAGATTTACAGGCAACAATTTAGACACGTTGTCAGTGGAACTCTATATAATGGGACTGAACTTGATCCGCATCCCAAAGTTGCAAATTTAAAGAAGCTATGCTGAGATGGAAAGAAAAACTTTTAAATGCATAAAAGTCACAAACATGAGAAGGAGTACAAAAGGTTACTGGTTTGTTGTTGTTGTAAACCAAATCTTAATTTTGCATCATGTTTCAATTAATTCCTTGATATTTTGGTAACATTCCTTTGTAAACTATGAAACCCACTTCTGTGGTACATTCTGCTTTAGCAAAATTTCAGTCAGTCAGTCACATGAAAAAAAACATGAATAGCTATAAACTTTCCTAAAAGCCATTATTTATATATTGGAAATTACTATTGTTAGAGACAATACAATCTTATTCATCATATTGGAAAAATAGTAAACTTATTTTCTATACTGTTGCTAAATAATGTGCTGTAGGATTATGCTAATATTAACCTACAAATTATGCAATTTTGTCAACTTGATTCAGCACAATTAGCACCTTGTGAAAATACACAAAACATCAAAGTAATATAAAAATTATGTTTTAGTATGTGAGAGCATTAACTTTAATACTTAAGGCCATTCTAACAGATAATAAAGTAAGAAAACTTGTTTTTGTCAAGCAACCTCTACAATTAAATTGCTTAAAGAAAAAGCTAACCCATTTTCAGACATTTTGATGTTTTCATCTTATTTCACAGAATTCATGTCTGTTGAGTGATTAAGCTATATTTAATTTACATATCCTCTCTGCATTTGGACCAAAAGTGATGATGACATTTTAGACACTCATACATCTAGATCTTGCTCCCAGGTTTTGTTTCAGGTCCATTCTGGTTCAAAACTGAGCTGCACGTATTCAGTTATTTATACTTCCGCACCCTAGTTTTCATCAACAAAATAGAAGATAATCAGAATAAAAAATAAACTGCAACGAAAATAACCATAGAGTGTCATCCATCATTACAAAATGCAATTTCTCCTCTTTTCCCAGAAAGTAGGTTGTGCAGCATTATATACAAATTAAAAACATTTTAAATTACAACTACATTATGAACATTTTTGCACTGTGAAATGCATTGATTAGATTATTGTTCTTGTCCCAATATTCTGCAAATTAATTTCCCATCATAAACTTACTGATATTATACTATTCAGTATCAATCACTGTACCAAAGATAATGACAATTAAATTGACTATGAAAAAGCAAGATCATGTCAGTCTTTGTTTGGTTTTAGACATACAGATTCATATTCATAAAGCATGAGAGTAATAAACTTAATAACCATTTATAATTAGTAATTATACAAAAAGCATTATTGGGTTCTAATGGATGCCATATGTCAACACTGTAAAAATAAACTTCTCATACGACTTATAAAAAAGACATTCTTCTGCCACAGTAAATAAAATTATTTACTATGCATATAAATTTGAACTTCAGAATTCCACCTTTCTTTCCTTAAGGTTTCCTTCAGCAGAAAGAGATCAAATTATGTGTTTTAAAGACCTTTGCCTAGTTACCTGGATTAAAGACAGGAAACATTTCCCCAGAGAAAATAAAGAAGTACTTGATTAATTATGACCTAGTTGAAAGAGTAGCATATTACAACTCCCTTATATATAAATGTAGTGCAATTGGTAAAAAAACTACAAATTTAATAGCTTGCCAAAGTGAAACTGTCAAAAATTACCACAACGAGAAATGCCCAAATCAAACATTTTACATTAAAAGAACAGTGGCTTAGTTTTACAGAAATTCAAACGAGTGTTTATGCCTGCATGTAAAGGGCATGCACACATTCCATCCTCATGATTGGTGACAACACACGCTGTACTTCTAGCCAGGATGCTCCAGCACCTTATTATTACCCACCCTATGGTAGCATCCACCTGATAAAAATAAATTTAGGTGAAAAATATCACATTCGCTTCTGATTTGCTGTCATGGCACTGTGGGACCTTCCCCTCTATTGCCCTGGATGTCCAGGCTCCTTCCCCCACCCCAGAAGGTCTGACCTCCTTAAGGCCATGTCTGACATGGCACAGCAGAGTGACCTGTCTTCAGGGTTTGGAGAGCCCAGGAACATGGAAAGAAATGACTGTGAGAAAACTCACACAGGGTTTCTGCCCACGGTTTCAGAGCCCTGGCCTGGGCTGCATTGTCAGTATGCCCATTGCACACCATGCTCACTGGACTGCTTAGCACCTCCAGGCATGGTGAGGCCACTGGGAGAGGTCCTGGTGCTCCCTGCCAGCAGTCTCCTAACCCAGCCTCACTGTGCGCTGGCACTCTCAAACATCCCTTCTGCACAGCTCCAGTGTCTTCTTCTACCACCAGAGCTTGAAGCCTTAGACAACCAGTGTGCTGCTGTCCAAACAACACACTGAAGAAATATTTCCACTGCTCTGCAAAATCCTGTGACTACCGGGTGGCAGCTGGAATGTGGGTAGCTAACATAGATCACATTTTCTGACAAGGAGTGTTAGCCTGTCTATCCTGCCCAACAGACCAAACACCCAGTAACTGCTGGAGTGCATTAGACAGGCTCCAGGAGACAGCCTCTTACAGGTGGAATGATGGAATGGTTTGGGTTGGAAGAGACCTTAAAGATCATCTAGTTCCACCTCCCCCCCTGTCACGGGCAGGGACACCTTCCACTAGTCCAGGTTCCTCAAGGCCCCATCCAACCTGGCCTGGTTGGTTTCATCAGAGCTGAATCTAGCGCACTTTTCAGTGTGTGTCAGAGCACAGCAAGGAGGTTATCCTGACTCAAATTAAAATACTTGTGGACATATTCTAAGTCAATACCAGTGAAACCTAGCAACATGTTCTGGCTCCCAGGTCCTGCTGCAGTTCAGATCCATTCTGGGACAGGACATGACGATAGTTTCTATAACCCGGATGCAGAAACAGGTGCAAGACTCAGCATTAAAAAGTCCTGACAAATCCTAACCAGTTGGATGAAAATTCCTCACAAGTTCCTCAAATTACCATAATAATGAATAAATTTTAAAATTAATTTCAGTGAATTCTTGGCCCAGAGCATAAGTATGCGTAATGCAATATTGGAGGTATAAATTGCAGGAGGACTCCTCCCTATTCCCCTGTAATTACTATAAAGTACTTAAATCTTATGATTTCCTGTGATAGAATTCTTAGTTCAGCCTGTAATAAAACATTTTATCTTCCAAAATTGTCCTGTTCAATTCTTTATTTCCACTGTCTACCTCATAATCCCCCTACAATGGTGGTTTCAGAGCAAGAGTAATAACAGAAAACTGATAATACAAGTTAACACTGGCTGTTGTCTCCCTGAGCCTGAAAGATGCTATTTATCCTGTTTAAGGAGTGACAGATGTGTACAGAAACATGTATTCTGGTTTAAGAAAATTAGACTTCCCTGTTGCACTGCAAATCATAGTAATAACACAGTACTTAGCACTGTGTTAAGATACTGACTTCTTAGAATACTGATGCTTATATTTGCAGTAGGTATTTTTTACCTTTTACAGTTTTTTAGTCAGTTAAAAGCCATTTTAATAAGTGGTTGGTTTTTTTAATAGTGTATCATAAAATTTTGTTTAAAACACCTTTCCCATTTAATTTGGAAAATTTATTTGAGATGAGAAACTTAGGTCCAAGTAACAGTTATGAGGTCTTATTTCAAGAATAGCATATAGTAAACAACTTTATTTTTGTGAAACTAAAATATTGATGAATCTTACAGAAATTATAGAAATGGAAAAGCAAAGAATTGTATTAACAGAGAACATGCATCATATTGCTAACCAGAGAAAAATGTTTTTGAGTCATGAGGAGCCTGTTTAGATAAAATACTTTACAATTTCTATTCCATGTTTAACAAAAATATCTTAGATAATAAGCAGTTAGCAAAACAGAAAAGAAAAAATCAAACACAAACAAAAACCTCTACTATAGACAGAAAGATTATTTTTCAGTACCATTAAACCTTGGTAAGTCTTATTAGAGTGTTGGTATTTACAAACTTGCTTTTTACCTTTTACTATTGTGAATGATTATCTACTGTAATTAAAGTATTTGCAATATTCAGGACAAAAAAGAAAAATACAATGCATTCTTTGGAAAAGCAGATGAATTGTAAAGCTTACCATAATACTGGCAAATGGTACAATCTAATATCTCAAAAAACATGAAGTGTGGTGGTTATAAGGGGTTTGATATGTATGGAATCACAGAATGGTTAGGATAGGAAAGGATCTTAAGATCACCTAGTTCCAACACCCCTGCCAGGGGCTGGGACACCTCCCACTAAGCCACGTTTTTCAAATATATATTCTCCATAAATATGCATATGCTAATTATGTATTAATTTAAAACAAAATAAATGTTCAGAGTATTATGTATAGTAATCCTGTGAATAACAAAAGACACTAGACACTGTCAATTATAACTTAGCAATCTAGAAGTTCTTACTTCATGAATAAATAGCAAAAACCATTTTGGCTAACACATATGATCGTATTACTGATAATATGAATAATTTAAATGATGTACAGCTGCCTAAAAAGGTCATTATCAGAAACTTATTATCTATATTCTAAGTAAAGAACAGGCTGTTCAACAACTTGATAACTGAGAGAAACCCAGAATAATAATTGTTTTCTGTAAAGCTGTAAAGTTGCTCCCAGTAAAACTATAAAGATTAAAGACCTAAGCAAAGTGCCTGCATGTTATTAGCTGCCTAATGAAAACTTGCCACTTATTTTCAAGTTAATGTAATAAAGTCCTATAGAAATGACCTTCTAGTGACAAAACCCATGTATTCTTTGCTGATCTGGAAATACATTTGCTCATAAACTCATTTTCTCTTTATGTTGCTGATTTGGGGCATTTTGACACTGATATATTTTTCTGGATTACATAATCATGTAAGTTAAAGTAACAAGGCAGAAAAGGATTTGAATAGCTATACTTCTATATACCTACTATACTTTAAAAGTAAAGCCCCTTCCCTTCGGTTTTTTCAGGATTGACTGTGTGCACCTGCTTGGAAAGTGGAGTCTAAATGTGTGTGGTACATGCAATGCCAGATGCCTGCCCCTGGTTGGTTGCTGAAGATAAACAGGCAGCAGAAGGTTAAACTTCTTACTACTGAATAGTAATAATGATGGATAGTGGAATTTGGTTTTACACATTTAGACCACACTTTGTCTGTCTGAAGCCATGCCAGGGTGCAAATAAGGGCAGGGTCAGCAATACAAGTATATGCTACCACTTGATTCAACTTACTTAGGGAAGTTTATCATGGTTGGAAAACCAGTATCAGTTCTGGAGGTAGCTCTCAGAAGCATGAACTGTGTCTGTCCAGTACACGTATGGTAAAGAATCCCATTCACATCACACTTCAATCCAATCATCATTAATCTCAAGGAATAAAATAGGTGTGAAACTAGCTAAGTAGCTCAATTTATGCAAGTTATTAAGAAAAAAGTGTTGCTGAGGTGATGCTAGAGGTCAGCTCTGTACAATAGAAGATGGTCAGCTGCTGCTGCAAAGGCTTTCTTTCTGGGTAGTGGAGAGTCTGCATTGCACATCCTATTCTTCAATCACCATGGGAGAAAAAGCATAATATCATTGAAGCAGATCCTAAGCTTATGCAGATTAAGAGACTGAAAGAGACTATGTTTTAGAACACAGAAGCTAAACAGAAATCTATTATTTTGGAAACAAAGCAGCACAGCAGGAATCGCTAGAAGCTGAACAGACAGTCCATTTATCAGAGAAAAGAAGATACCATATTATGAGCCCCTGATCTCTCATAGAGTCCATATGTCAGTCCCACTGGTCAGTGAGAATTAGACACAAAAAATCAGATCTGAATTGGAACTTGAAAATAAACTTAATTTAAAATTATTCACTTACAGTAAAGAAAGGAATTGGTAGAATATATGTGCATTTAGATTAGCAGTGTTTATATTAGCAATAACAGTATTATGTTTGTTTATTGGTTCATTTAAAGTTTGTATTGAGATATTAGAGCTTTATTTAATACCATAATGAATATGTTCCATTTTTCTCTGATTTGAGTAAGATAACTTTTATGTTCTTGTATAACAAAATGCAATTATGATACTAAGAAACTATAGAAAGATTCTGGGCATAAGAAATTATGAAAAAGAAAAGATGAGATTTCAAAGAAGTTGCAACTAATTCCTAGTTATTAAGTGTCCCAGCTGAAGATATTTTTAGTTAATACTTGTCAATTGAATTGCCAGGTATATTAAAACAGACTTGATAAAGACGTCTGTACTTTGCCACTGCTACTGTGTCCTATTTAATAAAGCTTATTTTACTTCTTTTTAAATAAACTAACCAAAGACAATTGGTGCATGAAGCTATACAGAATATTTGTAGTGCATATTTCACTAAGTGTAGTTTTCATAACTCATATTTTGATGTTCTAGAAAGACCCACTTCATACAAAAATTCACATCTATAAATTTTTTCAAGTTTGTGTCACAGGAGAAAGCTTCAGGTTAGCACTGAGAGTTGTGCAGGAAATGCCCATCTTTTAAACTTGCAAACATGGTAATGTTAGTTGGCACATACTGAGGTTGGAGGTGTGTCTACAGCAATAAGAGTATTAGAGTCTTTATCACCCCTCTGTGGCATACAGACACATTAGTCAGGTACTATGAGATGCCCGGGAACATTTTTGGCCTATTTTTTTCTGCAGCTGCAGCCCCTGGGGGTTACAGCTTTTGTGTCATAAAAACCCCTAAGAACTCTTTCTAGGAAAATTGTACAGAATCCACTTCAAGTATTTTAAAGTATGGATCACAGGTTTATGTTGAATTTAACAAGGATCTTTTAGTTCGCCCATGAAGTCAAGGAATTTGGAAATGCTGGGAATAACTCTTCCAAGAAAGTCTGCAATTTTCCTCAAACCACAATATTTGTATCGTTTTGACTGTGGCAACATTCACTGTTTCATTAAATTTACAGAAAATAAAATCTAAGCAGGAAAGAATATCGAGGAAGGCTGTGAGCAACACATAGGGGAAGAAGTGGTAGTGGTTCTGCTGGACTAAAGAGACTTTAATTCCTCTGCATTTACTAATCATATTTTTCACCTCACAGTGCAGCTGGCATCTCAGAGACTTCTAGTCAAGCAACACCATTTCTCTCCAGCTCTTCAGATCAGCTTTCCAGATAGATGAGTTTAGACAGAACTGGCAGTCTAGGCAGCAGCCAGAAAGAAATGGCAATGTCTCCCTGAAAGAACCAACGCAACATCCCAATCCCATTCACAGCACATGAACTGCCCATGGCTGCAAGAGAATTATTGCTGTTTCTAACGCTGCTTGGACAAATAACCAGTAATTTCGAAATATCATTACATATACTTAGTGTTTGCAGAACTGCAGTTCTGTGGTACAAACTTAGGAGTAGAAAACAGTACTGAGATAAATTTTCACAAAAAGACCTTGAGATCTCCCCTCCTTTGTCTACAGCGCTAAAGAAAGTATTGAAAATTTCTTCCTGCTCGCCAGAGTAACAAATTAACTGCAGCGGAAGCTGCTGCAATTGGTTCTTCACAGACAGTTTATTCTCCTTCCTTCTGTAACTAGGAAACACAAAGCTAAAGTCCCCTGAGGATAAAGTAGTGACAGCAAAGAAGCTCTTTTAGCTACAGCAACTTCCCCTTTCAAGGAAGGGGGAGGGCTGTACAGTTCCATTTACAAGATGACAGTGAGTTTGATTTTTTCAAAAAAGAAAACCCTTCAAGCAGTTTAAAAAAGGCTCCCAGTCTCCTGTCAGTTCCTGGGGATCAATACAGCATTCTCCCATTCAAATGATCTCTCCCAAATCACTATGGGAAAAGTCACACTAAGTTATTTAACAAGGGAAGAACAGTTCTTTGTGAAGAATCTGTGGCAAGCTATATTTTTAGTCCTCTGGACCCTGATTATTTCTGGTTCAGTTCTAGGTAAATCTAGTGATTGTCATAGATACATTCCAGTAACAGCAAAGAAACATACTGATCCAAATGGGGCTTCTGCAATAAAGCATATGTACAGGAGAGACTAAAATTGTAGTGAAAGCGGTACATAACTGAAGAAGAAAGAAATAGCTGATTATGCACATCATGCTATGTAAACAGAGATAAAAATACTGCAGTCACCCCAAGATCTGCCTTCTATTTCTTCAAGAAATCTTACTTTCATTGTTCCTTTAACATAGGTCAAATAAGTAGATTGAGATTTCAAGAAAATAGTGTTTAAAATTCAAAAGTTGTGGCTATACCTAGTTACAAAAGTAGAGCAGGCACTTAGCTTGCTTGAAATTAAGCAGGAAAAAAAAAAAAGGTGCTGCTTATTTATAGACATATACATGCAAAAGAAAGGGAGGGAGACAAAAGGTAGAAGGAATCCTACTGAATTCTACTGCTTTCTGTGCTACCCAGGAAATGGCTCAATAAAACAAGCTGTAGAAGAATAAAACAATCTTTCTTATTTTTGGACATTACACCTGGGGAAAAGCTTTGACATAGCAGTAAAGTCTACTTACCTATGCTTTGCTTCCCTTACATGGCAAACAACTTAAGGTTCCACTTCAGAGGGTTTTACTAGATGGAATTACATTCTTGTATTACAAGGTTCTGCAATTAATTTATTCTACTTGCTATAAATATGTCTCAGTAGAAAACTGGATGACAGAAGGAGTTGCATATTACTAGAAATCACACACAACACACCATTTGTATTTCTTACACTATCATAAGCATTAAAACAAGAATCCCTAAAATCATATTTAATCCTAATTGCTAGATCATTCATTGTCAAAAGAGAAATCTTCTTAATATATCTATGTAATTTCAAATATTTTTGGTATCTTTTTTCTTTTTCCTAATAGCAATTAAATTCAACAGTCATCTCCACAGAATAGTTTAGCTGTGAATGCACAACATATTAATGTACATTTGTCTGTACATATATAAGCTTATTTTCAACTTTTCTGTCTTTTTTTGATAAATACGGATGACTTCAGTGCATCATTTACATTTCAAAACATACTACAAGTACAAACATGCTGACTAGAGAAAATATTTCAATTCAAGGATCATCACACCACCGGAGCCAAGATTTCATATGCTTTTTACCACTAAGTGGCAAAACCAGTAATAATACAGTAGAGCCCATGACTAAAATTCAGACTTCCTGTTCCAATGTGTGCGTCACTTTGGATTAGTTACCTGCATTTTTTGACTCGTGTGGCACTTACATAAAACCTAACTGCAAAAGATTTGTGCAGGTGGAGTGAAAGATTTAATCTGTCTACTACCACTGTTAAGGCTGAGCTGGCTGGGTGCTGCCCAAGGTGGACATACACTGCGCAGCCTTCTACCTTTTCTAGTCGCACAGAAATAGCCCATCCGCTGTAGCTCCACTATTTGTCAGGCGGTTTGGCTAGATCAGGAGTTATATAACTGGATAACACATGAAGATTAGGGAGGGCAGTAAAAATTAAACCAAATCCAGCGAAGCTTTCCAAATCCACTTTTCTAGTGATGGTCTTCATAGCTTTAATGCTTTAGGACCAGTCAGGTTTTGTTCTTCTGTCTTCATTAGTCACCAGGCATAGGGAGAAGCAGCATGAACACTCACAGGCCTCTTCTTTCAAACACTCACTTACAAAAAATAATAAAACAAAGTTCCCAAGCTGACAGCTGAGCTAGAACAACTGAAACAAGCAGAGCGCCAGGTCACTGAAGACATCACAGCGGCCCTGAATAGCCTCACTCAGACCCACATCCCCTGTCCGTGGGCCCAGGAGACCAATTCCAACTAAAGCCTGTGCCTGAGTTGGAGCATATGGACCCTGGACCTGTGTTGCAGGTTGCCTCCTGGAAGGACCTCTGTCTGCCACTCTGGTTGTTGGCCTTATTTCCTGGATGAACTTTGGACCCATGTTATACTATTGTTTCTAGTCCTGTCTATGACCTCATCTCTTTTGGCTCCTGAGTAAGCCCCCTGGGTGGACCCTGGTCCTGGTTTGTCACTTTTTTGCCTCAGCTGGAATCATCCATGGACCCTGCTACTTGCACCCACTTTGGTCAGATACTGTGGAACTGTGCCCCAGTAAGGGCACTACAGGTATTGAGGTCACCCTTGGCTCCTCACTTATCCTCTCTTGTGGAAGACTCTTACTCCTCCTGCTACCTGCAATAGAGCTCCTAACGTACAGTATTATTGCATAAATACTGACCAGCTGTGCAGTACAAAAAGTTTCATGACTATACCCTGGTTTAGCATGTCTGTTGCAATCAGGATTTGATGACTGGAAAAAGGGAAGTACTACATCCATTTTCAAGAAGGGAAAAGTGGAAGACCAGGGAACTACAGACCAGTCAGTCTCACCTCTGTGCCTGGCAGGATCATGGAACAGATTCTCCTGGAAACCATGCTAGAGCACATGAAAAACAATCAGGGACTGTAGTAATAGGACAAGGAGTAATGGGGAAGTTCAGGTTAGATATCAGGAAGTTGTTCTTTACTGTGAGGGTGGTGAGAACCTGGAATAGGTTGTCCAAAGAAATGGTGAATACTCCATCCCT
The DNA here is from genome assembly GCA_009867235.2 of Psittacus erithacus. Lineage (NCBI taxonomy): Eukaryota > Metazoa > Chordata > Aves > Psittaciformes > Psittacidae > Psittacus > Psittacus erithacus. The sequence continues at coordinate 25,469 of WYDI02024004.1, read as the reverse complement.
GGCAGTGTTCAAGGCCAGGTTGGACACAGACTTGGGCAACATAGTCCAGCGTGAGGTGTCCTTGCTCATAGAACTAGATGATCTTAAGGTCCTTTCCAACCCTAAGCATTCTATGATTCTATGAAAATATGACATGCCATGTATACAAATATACTGTAAACCTACATCTATGAAGCTAGTTCAATCCCACAAAAATAAGAACAGGACTGCTATGACCTGTAGTTGTAAAATCCACTAAGCATGGTATGTTCTGCAGGAAAACATGGCATTAGTCAACACCATTGCTGCAAGTCTTTAAACCTAAAAGGATGTCATTAACAACCTGTGGCACTAACAATTTCACAAATAAGAAACAAGCGAGCAATAGATTTCTTTTGTAGAAGATGAAGAGGTCCTCAGTATCAAGGGTAAGCTGAGATAGGTCACTCTGGTCCTTTTTTTGGCTTCTGATTTCAGGAGCTTGAAAACTGACAGAAGATCTTTGTTCTTATCTACCTGTTAGAGGAATACAAAGTTGCACCTTGTCTTTCACTCTTTTAGCAAATGCAGGAATAGGATGAGCAATCATCAGCCTGAAGGTCATATTTAGCTAACCAGACGATTAGATGAATTTGTATACCTAGTCTCCTTTAGAAATATTTCTGACAGCAGCAAAAAGAATACTTTTGGCCAGTTTTAGAAATAAGAAATGTCCAAAATAACTATGCATTAATGACAGTGGTGCATTGTTTACTCTTCCTTCTCATTACTTAGGAACAAAGCACAGTATAACAAAGCTATCCCATTAGTTATTCCTGTTCTTTCTCTGTAAACAGGAAAGGAATATGGAGTACCTTATCAGCTTGTCATTCTTCAAAAGCGCTAAGCAAAGAACCTGCTGTCATTTAGCCTAACTGGCAATGAACCCTGATTGCATCTCAGGATTTACATATGTGATAATAATGAAAGAACAGTACCAAAAAAAGAAAATAAAAAGGAGGAGCATAATGAGCTTAGCTGCCTGGCTGTCTTGTGCAAGATGGCAGTGTTGTTTAGAAGTTAGAAATAAGAGAGAGAGAAAAATTTAGGTAAAATAGAAAAAAAAAATAAAAATACAAAAACCAACAAAAAACCCAAACATGAAACTTCTTTAAATTTTTCTCTGTGTGTTCACACTTCAATTACTAGACAAATCAAAGTTAAGGTAAATATCATTGTTTGGACTTTGATCAAAGATGAAATTTTATATGACATAATAATCTCGGCTAAAGGTAAGTCCTAGTAAGTTCCTAGGTGTTCCCTTTATTTTTTTCTAATATGACCTTCTCCTGATCTGTTCATGGACATAACATAATCAGGATTGCAGAAGTATGCACACTTCAAAAGTTAACTATGTAGTAACTTTCACAAAAAATGTGTACCTGCTCTGTCTCTAGCAGAATCTTAGAGAGAGTGGGGAGGCTAAACACAGCACAGTCACCAGTTGTGCTAGTCCAAAAGGCAAGCTGAATCAAGAATGCCATTTTTAGCTTCAGTCTCACTTGTCTGTCTTCCATTTCAGCCCACGGAGAGACCAGAGGATCAGAGGCAGTTCACTGAGGCGTCCCAAATGACTATAAATTTTGATATATCATTTCTGCTCTGGCTTAGCATGTCATACAATGCTCAGATACTGGCAAGAATGCTCTACATTACTGTTTCAACTTTCCTAGCAGCTACACACAATGTTATCTATTCCACCTTTCTATGTTATTATGCCAGTCTCTTCTTTGCTTTAGCTGCTTTGGAGAAGGAAGACTCAATTAAGGGTTAACAGCAACCCGTTACTGATGTAACCTGAATTGCTGAAGAAAAAGGATATGGTGACTGTAATTAGTTCCTACCTGTCTTTTGCCAGACAAGATACTACCTTTTTCAGATTCTTGTCTGCAGTGAATATCATGGACTTAATTTCAAAAACTAAGTATCGGTAACTTCTGCTGGTTTCTACTACAGCAGGAGATGTCAACTCTGAAAAAGACACCTAATAAAAAGGGCGAATCCAGATGGGAACTGGACACTCAAGGTAACTGATAAGTCTCTTCCTGTAAATGTTTTCATATATGACTATACACTATTGCTTCACAGCCCATAAGCTGAAATAAAAGCTTGTTGCAAAATGCTTACTAGCTCTTTCAAGAATCATGAGTTCTAATCTTGTTTCCTACTGGTTTCATAGTAGTGAAAATCCACTGAAAGCAGTGAAGTTGTTTCTGAGTTACAGTGCCATAAGAAAGAGAGGAATCAGCACTAGAAGCACAGAAGGCAAATGGTTACAGTGGTTACTTGTATTTTCTTGCCAGGGAACTATAGATTTCTTCCTCTAAGTCTACTATGCACAACTGCCTTCCCATTTTTACTATGGAAAAAGACAAACCACACAGGTATTGTTTACAAATCTAATTGCATTTTCAGAACTGATTTGAGAACCGATGCTAAAAGAACATCATGAACAGCTCAGCACACGTTACTGAGACTCCATGCAGATACTATTATACTATGTGATTACTCTAGGGCAGAAGTGTACGCAGTGTTCACACATTTCCTGAAACCTTAACAGTTTTGAAAAGAAAGTTGCCTGAGAATTGCATCAATTTTCTTTTCCTCCTTTTTTTTTTTTTTTTTTCTTGAATGTCAAATAAGGAGGTTAAAAAAAAACAGGGAAAACATCATATACTGTTCTTTGCATATCAACTACTCTCCTTATAATTCAAAAATACTGACTCTGTATTTTGAATGAGAAGTTTGAGAAGGGAACACAACAGCATCAGAGACGTAAATCGGTGACTGTAATAGTGTTTTATAGGCATCATTAGTGGATTTATGGTATAAATGATAGAAACAAATTCATGAGAGGCCTGGGTAGTGGCTTGTTTATTCAGCTTGCAGATGATGGCTGTGCTTGCCATAGACAAGTGTGTGCTGTTGCAGCTTCGATGATACAAACTACCTCGGTCATAAAATATTGCCATACTTACTCTTTTATAAAGTATGTTTATGGTAACACTTCAGAGAACTTAATCTGAGCAGTGAAACTTCTCACTTCACTGCAGATTCCTTCTGTTGGAGTTTACCCAAGTGCCATGCTTCTCCTGTGGAGGTACTCTAGCATTTGAGGCTTTAAATGAAAGGTAAAGTATGTGACTGTGCAAAGATAATCAGTTCTACTGACAGAGCTGCCAGCCTCTTCCTAAACAGCTTTCTCACTTCTTATGTGAGCTACTTATGGTCTAATACTGCAGATACTTTGAGGATGTCCCTCGGAACTTCAGATCATGATGATTTGTATACAGGGCAGCAGTCAAAGTCAGTTTAGTTTAGTACTTTGTCTTTGTCAGTGGGTAATACTACTTTTAGGAAGCAAGAAGAAAAAACCCTCAAAGATGTAAGATAGAACTACCTCTGGTTCTGTCTCACGTGGATCTGTAATAAAAGGCATGGATTTGTCATGTGATGTGGGAGGTGTTTAGTGATAGATCCACAAAATATGTTTAGTATCAGTTGTAACTCTGGATAGTTATTTCTTCTGTGTGGCATTCTCTTTTAAATAATGCTAAGTTCTTGTTTCTGTATCAGGGAGTTCAAACTACATGTTGAGTGAAAACACATTTCCTTTTATCATTACAAAATGATAAAAGCTTTTATCATTTACACAGTCAGCTTATCACGTGCAAAGTGTTTCCTGTGTAGAGAAAATGAATGTTTTAAACTGGTGCCTTTACAGCCATCAAATTTCTCAGACTAACTTGTGGACAGACAATTCTGTTATTGAAATCATATGGAGCTAGAGTGGAAACATGCTCTGGGACATGGAACTGTTGGAACAAGTGCAGAGGAGGGCCACGAGGATGACTGGGAGACTGGAGCACCTCCCATATGAAGACAGGCTGAGAAAGTTGTGGCTGTTCAGCCTGGAGAAGATAAGGCTGCATGGAGACCTCATAGCAGCCTTCCAGCATCTGAAGGGGGCTTACAAGGATGCTGGGGAGGGATACTTCATTAGGGACTGCAGTGATAGGACAGGGGGTAACGGGTTCAAACTGAAACAGAGGAAGTTTAGACTGGATATAAGGAGGAAGTTCTTTACTGTAAGGGTGGTGAGGTCCTGGAATGAGTTGCCCAGGGAAGTTGTGAATGATCCATCCCTGGCTGTGTTCAAGGTCAGGTCGGACAGAGCCTTGGGTGACATGGTTTAGTGTAAAGTGTCCCTGCCTATGGCAGGGGGGTTGGAACTTGATGATCTTAAGGTTCTTTCCAACCCTAACTATTCTATGTTTCTGTGTCTAGCTATGTTCCCATCTTAGCGGCATCTAAACACTTTTGCTCAAAGTACTTTCACGTTTTTACATCATAGCTCCTTTTAACCTTATATTTCTGGAAGTCCCCCCTATACTGGGCAAAACTTTGAAAGCTCCTTTGCATTAGGACACAATCAAGGGATCTTGCTTGACCACTTACAATTTATGTTCTTGCCTGGCTCTTTAGCAACCCACTTGGGAAAGAAAATGCAAGAGAGGTTGTCAGGCTTCCTGTAAAGAAACTAGAAAATTTCTCCATTCCTAGTCTACATTCCCCTCTACAGCTTCACCATTTACTATTAGGATTTTCCTCACCTTCGATGAGGAAAGGGGAGGGTTTTGTTTCCCGGTTTAATAGCAGAAAAGGGAAATCTGGGAAGAAAAAACAGCAAAAATGTTTTGTTCCTGAATTGGAAAATTTACATTTCATAGGATATTCTGAAACAGGAAAAAAAGACAATCTCATAAATTTACATATTCCCAGGAGAGAGAATTCAATGCTGTTTGGAAAGTCTTGCTTCAAGATGTATCAAAGGAGCTAAGTGGCCTTTTGTCCATGGAGACTTGAGGTAATTCCAGCTTGTCAAGATTCCTCCAGTCCATATTGTAAGGTTATATTTAAGACCACCATGTTTTAGGGATACTTCACGGGCAGGCGTCTTGGAAATAAAACTCTTCCCTGCTACAGGATATGGAATATTATATCAGTTTATAGGATGTATAAAGACTTAGTGATTTGAGCAAACGATCATGCATCAAAATTGGAAAGAAGAAATGTGATTTAAGTGGCATTACTATTGTGCCAGAGGATTTAAAGATAGTAAAGAGAATTGCTGGTCTGTTTAGTGTACTGCAGGGACAAAGACACTCTCATGGTTATTAGAGGAATTTATTTCTAGACTTGCAGACTCCCACAATGTCTACTAAAGGGTATCAATTCAGAAATGCAGTAACATTTGCTCCTTTCCATTACTGCCAAACTTCCGTGCTTCTCATTAATCACCCTGACAATATGAAAATGCAACATTATTCTGTTAAGTATTTCTATGCCTTCTGTTTTGTTACTGATCTACCACGTTGTCAGATGCTATAAACACAGGGCAAGTACACAGTTGTGTGTAGTACAAAAGGAAACAAGAAAAATGCTTAAAGGAATCATAATTAAAATGTGCTTTAGCCTGGGGTACCTGTATTGGAGCTGTAAGTTTTCTAACTGTATTTTTTTGCTTGATTATACTAGAATAATGGGTTCTAAAAAATAACATTTTTCGTAAGATCATAGCCAGTCTTTCTACTGCTTAGAAAATCCAGGAATACTTTGTTACATTATATAGCATATAACTGAAATTCTTAATCCCACTGTTTCTACACTGAAATCAGAGGGAAAAAAGGAATAAGTCAGGAAGGATGGAAAAGGTTTAAAAAGCCCGGAGAAAAAGATTCCTGTAACAGTAGGTGTCTGGCCTACATTTTTGCTGTACATGAAGGCCCGCGAATCCAAGAGGAAAAGAACAACTTAGTGATTCCCTATATTTACGTTTTATCTCAGATTCCAGCTAGTCAGTGGGTATCTTGTAATCTGACAGAAAATCCACTGGAAAGACGGCGAAAGCAATTTTAGCCTTAGTGAGCACTTACACTGCAAAACTGCCCCCTAGTGGGTCTCCTATAATGGTCCTGCAGTGGTTTACACGGGGACCAGGCAGCTTTCTTGCAGTGCAGACCTCTGCTGCGCCTAATCCTGCCTTAGAGACTGCCACTTCCCAGACACAACATGCAGAGAGCAAAGGAAAAAAAGGAAAAAAAAAAAAAGGCAAAAAACACAAACCCTTAAATGAAGACTGCAGTCCTTTCTAAAGCAGAAAATAATCTGCAACACATAGTATAGCCTGACAATACTTTCCCTACTGATTAAAATGCACACAATTTCCAAACTCTTTGGTGTTTCTAACACCTGCTGTCAGAGTATTTCAGTCCCTCTGTATGCTCATAAAGACGGTACTTGAAAGAAATGGTCCTCTTGTGGGTACAAGGCTGGGATGGAATTTAAGGTTATTTTCTTGGCAAATCAGAATATTTGTTCCTAATCTTAAAAAAAGTATTTGAATATCATAGCTCTTCCTTTCTTATTTGTAAAATGACAATAACATATTATTGTAGTATGTTGTGAATTTGTGATTTTTTTTCCAGGCTTGTGTGAAAAACTAAATCAGAGGCTAATTGGACTATATACGCAATTAACTTCAGAACTATTTCATATGTAAGACAACATCTATGATTACTTGTATCTTTGATAGTCTTCATTAGCTATATGACATCTGAGTAGAAATGTCTTATGTTACACAGCAAGAAAACATTGCTGAAGGTTTGGTCAGAGAACAGTAGTGAGGAGTGAATCTCATGTGTCGTGAGTGAGCAATATGTCTTCAGTGACCCTACAACAGCGAAATTTAAAACTTGAATTGGGAATGTGTACCATTTAAGAAGACATAATAGTGCATAACCTTACAAAAGGGCAATTTCGTTGTGAAATACCAAACTATTCAACAATGGTCTTGAGGATATTTATGGATGTTTGTTATTTGCCAAAACCTCCAAATTACTTTGATTTTTATTATTTCTTAGTACTTCAAAGAAAGAAAATGCTATTATTATAGAATAGTTCTACATCCTATAATAACATATACATAGCCTATACTGAACACTGAGGTGTGTTAACTGATATTGCAGCAAAAATTATTAATAATTAAACAATTAAACCTTTTTTCCAATCTGTATCCCTAAACAGTAATATCCTGAATTAATGAGTTAAGACATTTTACTGTTTCAGAATACAATGGTGAGACTGGAAGTTGAGAGCTCCTATTTTTGTCAGCATCCTATTTTCACACATCAGTTTTAAAAATAAAATGATTTTATTATATTGAAAGCTTTAAAAGCACATAGATTTTGGCATACAATTCTGAGATAATGGGTGAAATCTGTGACACCTACTAAATACACAAATCTTAGTAACTTGAATTCTTTAAAATGTGCTGGCTTGTTCTAAATTCCTATTGAAACTTTGAATTTATGGTGTTGTTTTTTGTTTTTTCTTTCTCTGAGAACAGAAAAACAAGCATTTCCTTCTATTTCAGTAAATATATGGCACAAATTGTTGGTTTTATGGTTGTTCAAAGAATATCTGGAATGTTCTTCAACTACAATTTTGTTATATTTTACTTCTCAGTAACTATGCTAACAGACAAAACATACAATTAGTGATAGTCTATATTGGTCTTAAGGGTATTCTTTTTTTTTTTTTCTTTTTTGGAAAATTCAGTTTCATATTACAAAATTAATCCTTACCCCTATGAATTCTTTATCAAAAAATAAGGGATTATTATGAGATACCGAGTGATGGACTCACAAGACCTGATACTGCTTATATTTGTATTTTCAGGGGTGGGAAAGGAGGGCCAAGGGGGGAATCTCACTGAAAATAATATCAGTACACAAGGTAGAAATTCAGTTCAAGTAGTTAGGATTACAGCAAAAGACAAAAAGGAATAAGGAAAAAGAAATCTCTTTCCTCTTTGTGAGGAAGTAGCACAAGCCACTCCTTTCTAAGGCTGGTACTAAAGAACTGCCTAAACCTATGCTTAATTTTAAGTCAATGATACCAGTTCACACATTTTGTATGTTTGCATGTTTCATTTCACCAGTAGACTAAATGTTCAGTTGCAACTGATGCACAATAGGTACATTCTTGGAGAATATGTTATGAAATTTTTCAGTCTAACAGGAATCTAGTCCAGATGTTCCAAGAGCACTTCTCAGCAGCATAAATGAAATCATGGTGTGGACAATCAGAAAACCAGTTTCAAAAGCTCTCTTCTGATTTGAGCTAAAGAAGTAATGTGTCAGATGAACCACTTACAGGCCTCCTATTGCCACAAAGACTTCCCTAGCAGTGCTTTTAAGCCTTATACCTCAGGACCAGGCTCACAAAAGCATTCATACAGCTAAGCTTTATGGCACCCAAGTGCTATGCATATATGTATTTTAACCTCAAACCACTACACTCTCAGTTGTGCATAATAAAATGCTGTCTGTCAATAAAATCTGGACCACAAGCTTTATAAAGACGAACACTCTCAACTATTCCTGTCTTAAAATGGCTCCAACTACAACACCAATGTCTCTCAATCTGAGATGGAAAAACTAAACTGGGGAGACTTAAAGCAGTGTCATACAGCTACACACAGAGATATGTGTACAGAGGATTCAATGTATAACAATACACATTATACTTAAGAAAGCAAATTTATGGCTAAGAAAAGCAGTTCTGCAGCCAGACATAGTACCTTTACAATAATAGCTAATAAAAGTGGTAGAAAGATGCCCTTTGCTGAACAGTTATAAAGAAAAATCAAACAGTATTGCTTTTGGAATTTTATTAACTAGAACTGACAGTAAAGAGTTAGCATGCTTGAAACAGAGTCAGTAAAATGATGAAGGATAAGAAGACTTAGAAGACATTTCTGAAAATCTTCATAGTTAGAAATGACATTCACATTTTTTGGTTTGTTGAGAAGCAGGTGTGTAGTGGTTTAAGCCCAGCTGGTAACTCAAAACTATGCAGCTGCTCTCTCACTACCCCCCTTCCTCCCTCTGGCTCCTGGAGGGATGGGGAGGTGAATTGAAAGAATATAACTCCCATGGGTTGAGATAAGAACAGTCCAGTAACTAAGGTATAACACAAACCACTGCTGCTACCACCAATAATAATGATGATAAGAGAAATGATAAGGGAAGAGAATACAACCGTTCACCCCCCACCGACCAATACCCAGCCTGTTCGAGCAGTGGTCTAACCCTTCCAGGTAACTGCCCCCAGTTTATATACGTGGCATGACGTGCTGTGGCATGGAATACTTCTTTGGCTAGTTTGGGTCAGGTGTCCTGTCTCTGCTTCCTCCTGGCTACCCCTCCTCCCTGGCAGAGCATGACCCTCAGAAAGTCCTTTGTCAGAGTAAACATTACTGAGCAGCAACTAAAAACATCGGTGTTATCAGTGCTGTTCCCAGGCTGAAAGTCAAAAACACAGCACTGCAGCAGCTACTAAGAAGGAGAAAAATGGCTGCAATGGCTGAACCCAGGATAGGGCACTTGCTCTTCTGTAACACTTTTCAAATCTTTAGAACTTCAAGAAATCCAAGGCTACTCTTTGTTAAATAAGGTGGACAGATACCTCAGGACCACAGAACAATAACCTCTGATTATTAATGCATTCCAGAAGTCAGTATCAAGCAGATTCTAGACAAACACTGCAGGAAACCTTATGAGTGAATGAGACTTTAGACATCTTAAGAGAGGCATACTTATATCAGAAGGTCCCTACTTCTTTGCAGAATTTTCCACCAGATGCAGTGCCTCCCTCATTTCAAGTAAGTATTATCAGATTTCCATTTAAAAAAACCCATACAAAAACTTTAAAAAGTGTGAAAAAGATAATGAGCAAATAAATGAGAAGTATTAGCAGGGTCTCCCAGCCCTTTGCACTTATAGGCATGGTTGGAGGAGAAGGGGAACCCCTAGAAAGAGATGATGGATAAGCCAAGACTTATGCTAGAGAATTAACACCATTCAAGTCCTTCTAACCAGAGGGGCTGCACCTCAGAATGCTGAGACAGCAGGCTGATGTTTGGGAATGCTGCTTGCTATCATCTCTGAAAGGATACCATTGGCCTTCTGGGCTGCAAGCACACACTGCAAGCTCATATCTTATTTTTCATCTACCAGTAACCCCAAGTCCGTCTGCACAGGGTTGCTCTCAAGCCATTCATTGCCCATCAGGGTGAAATCAGGGGTGAAAATGTCAACATGCTGGAGTGTAGAGCTGCCGTTCAGAAGAGCCAGATAGGCTGAAGGAACAAGTCAGGAAAAGGCCTACAAAATTCAGCAAGGACAAATTTCAGAAGTTCTCTTCCGATCTGAGCTAAAGAAATAATGTGTCAGATGAATCACTTAAAGGCCTCCTATCGCCCACAAAGAGCTCCCTAGCAGTGAGTACTCTTAAGCCCCATACCTAAAGGGCAGGCTTACAAAACCTTCACAGATTTAAGCTCCGGGAAGGAAGAGTCCCCTGCAACAGTACAGTTTGGGAACTGGTTGGCTGGGAAGCAGCTCCCCTAAAAAGGATCTGGGGGCAGCAAGTGGGACATAAGACAGCAGTGCGCCCTGTCAGCAAAGATAACAAAGTATATCCTGAGCTGCATTAGCAACAGCACAGCCCGCAGACTGAGAGAAAATATTACCCCTCTTCACTCAGCACTTATTAGGTCCCATCTAGAACACTGTGTCCGATTTTGGGCCTGCCAGCATACCTTTAACAAACTGGAGTGAGTTCAGCAGGATATCACCAGGAAAGTCATGGGGCTGGAGCCCTTGCTCTCTGAGGAGAGTCTGAGGGAACCGGGCAATGAGATGGCTTCAGTGAACCCAACAGCAGCCTTCCAACCCCTATGAGGAGGTCACTGAGAAGATGCAGTAAGGCTCTTCCCAGGGGTGCATGCTGGGAGGATGAAAGACAAAAAGTATAAAGGGAAAGGAAAGGTTCTGACTTGATATAAGGAAAAAACCCAGAAAATTCACTATGAGGACAATCAATCTGTTGAATGGGCTCCCAAGAGGTTTTGCAGTCCCTGCTGCTTGTGTTTTTTAAGACCTACCTGGCTAAAGCCGTAAGCAACCTGGTCAACTACTGTTGACCCTCGTTTTGCGCAGCATGTTTGACTGGAAGAGTTCCTGAGGTCTCTTCCAACCTGAATTATACTGTGATTCTATGACACCAGTTATGGAAATAAAAACCTCCTTTAAGTCAACATAGCTAACTCTTACATAACACTGATCAGCAGCTCAGGACAGATGAAAACAAAGAAGCAAGGTAGAATCACATGGAGGTAAATAAGTTGTGAAAAGGGATTCTAGTGATTTTTTTCATTACTAACAGGCTAAGTAAATTAAAGATGCACTTTCTTTCTATTTTTAATTTTTTTATTTGTAAGGAAATGATATTTTGGTGATTGTGCTGTCCGTCACTCATTTCCAACAATATATTTTCTAGGGTTTTTTAGCTTATTTCAGCCATATCTGACAGGGAAGCACCAGTCTCAAATGTAATTGTGTTATTACAGGATTTTGAAAATTTGGTTGCTGTGGGGAAGAAAGAACACCCTATTTGTTTTACCACACTGGAGAGAAAAGCAAAGGATCACTGTGGCCCATTAGGTTTGGCATCTGTATTCCCACGATCCAGTTAATACATGCATAGATCCAAAATACAGGTATGCTGTGCATTCTATAAGGAGCATATGTGAATTTTTGTTGTTGCTTCACAACCTTGGCACCCCACTTCTTTTTAATTTTGTTGCTGTCATAGAAGACTCATGGACAGGAAGGACAAATCAGATATTCTGCCCAGGAATGAGGCTACACAATCTTATGGTATTATCCTCATGTTGTCCTAATAGATAGAGAATTGCCTTCAGGTCTTACTGAAGTCATTACTAAACCAAATTTTCCAGAGTCACATTAAGCATAATGATATAGGAGAACAGCAAAATAATTGTCACTCTTACTCTATTTTAGTGCAACATCTTCAACCTCATGCTATGAATTACTCTTTCTTTTACTGGAAAAGCAACTGGACTCTTAAGAAATTATACATTCCAGGAAGCAACAAAGAGTACAGCATCAGAAAGATGTATGTGCAGTGGTTCAATTACATAGTTCCCCTGAAATAACAATAAATGGAAAACAGGCATTTTGCTTACTTTAACAGAAAAATCTCTGGAATGCTCTGCTTCAATTTAAGAAGGCAATTTATTTTCTGTGTTAAATACAAAAATAGTTGTGGTTCTCCAGATAAATAAATACAAGACTAAATTAATTTAAAGGGTACAGATTACAAAATTAAACTAGCTTGCACTGGCTTGCCCTTCAAGAAAACGAAATCTGAAAGCTGATCAACTCAGTTGAAATACTGAAGGACACCAGGACAGAAGACTGAATTTCATAAGTCTCAAAACTATAAGTACCAAGTTCTATGACTATCACAAAACTTGCTGCTTTCTGAAAACATTATGTGTCTTCTTTGTCTCTTTGGCACTGAGGGGTATATTTAAAGTGTTTAATAAAAGAAAAAAAATGCATTCAAACTGCCTTAGAGGTGGAAAGAGAAAATTGTATTTATTAGATTATAGCTACAATATGAACACAGCTGAGAAATGACAGTGATGAAAATTGTACAAACCAGAAAATTGTTACTTCTTGCTTTAGCTACAGATATTAAAAGACTGGGCTCCCTCTACCGTCAAAAAATGCTCTTCCAAGAATTATTTAAAGGTAGGTATATACTGCACCATGGCGACTGGAGAGCAGCAATACTTTAAAAAGCACCAAGGGAATTCTGCAAAGGAGCTCACCTTAGTACATCCAGCATGCGTCAGACCCAGTAGCAGTTCCTGCAATCATCTTTCATTCAGTGCACAGTTGACCCAGCTAAATATTCACCCAGGTAAAAAATTCTTGCACAGCACAATGTAATGATTCAATACCAACAGTGAAAGCATACCTTAATTGCCAGCACTTAAAGAAAGTAATAGAAGTAATCACAAACAAAGTTTCAGATCTGAGGATATACTGCTACTATCTTAGGCTACGCCTGTATAGATGTATATAGCTAAGCATGAACAAGCTCTGCCAGTGTTTTCAGACAGCTGGATATAAATCAGGACTATCTGGGAAATTACATAGCTGCACTAACATAGCATTGTCCCTAAAGCAAATATATCCTGTGTTTCAGCTGGGTCTCATAGCTTATGACACTGACCACAATATCATATCATCTTTCATGTCTGACATGAAGGTGCAAGACAGTTAATATCCAGACAGTTCAGAGCCAATTTGCTTCTGCCCGCATTTGCCTTCATACATATTTGTATTCACATAATTCTGTAGCTCACATATTCATGACTAAGCTGTAACATTTCCCAGACATTTCAGTGAAATTCTTCTATTTTGTACAGCACGAAAAGTCACTACAACAATTCTTGTATGAATGTAATGCATTTTTGTCACTGAGCATTTTACAGTGAAGTTATGCTAAGTTATGCTAATTGTCGGGCATGGGGGTTGGCAATTTAAAACCAGTCAAGATCCTTTTCCAGCTGAAACACTTTCACTCCACAAACATGCTAATTCAGATGAGATATTCAGATCTACTTATTAACAGAAATTCAGAATTAGTTTTTCTCACCTCATTTTACTATACAGACACCTTCAATGCCCATATCAAAAATTGTTTGCCTTAAGCTGTAAAACTACCTGTACAACAGTAACTTAATAAACATGAGTCTCTTCCCAAAAGCTACAGTATTATTTCTTATCCTGCCTCAGATTTTCTATTTAAGCTTTAACAAATAATTTTAAATTTCCTGTAGCAATTTAATTTAGATGTTCTTATATGCATTGCTCTATGAAAAGAGACATTTTAATGGCCATAAATAAGGCAAATGCAGTTTTCAGCTTATGCTGAAAATCTTCCTAGTTATAAACTAGGTAACAAAAATAGTACTATAGTTTTTGATTTCTTTACATTATAAATATTGACAAAAAAGCCTTACCGATTGCCCATATTAAAAACATTTATATTATACCTGCTTCTTATACATTATTTTATACCTATTTGTAAGCACTTAAGGAAACAGGAAAACTTACCAATATGTTAACTTGACAGGGTGATAGTTTGGGGGCTAATGAAGTGGCAAATTTGTTGCAAGAATTAGATTATAAGACAACTGTCATGGTGATATTTCTATACAGTATGTACAGTATGGAAATAAATTATCAACTAATGTTGGCCGTGAGAGTCAAGAATTATAAACTGTCTCCATTCTGCATTTAAAAAGACTAGATAAGTAATACGAATTGCTGTGAAAGAAAGGGAAAACAACAACAACAACATGTAACTAGGGCATGGTAGCTGTTTTGAGATTAACATTAGAAAGGAAATAATTCCCTTCTCTCATTGACAACGAACTTATCTGTTCTGGTTTTCTCCCTGTACTGAAACAAAGCCAGTAGCATTCATTCTTGTCATTAACTTTGTCAGAGTTAAGGCAAGGAACAAAAAAATGCTGACTGGGCTTAGTGAAAAAGAGATATATAACAATATGTTTAGCTATAAATTAAATTGTATTGTTTTGTTATTCTTCCTAGGTTAAGATTAATCTCCCCTAATTTTATTTATCTAAAACTAATGTGTATAGTCTTATCTCATTTCGTCCCCCTGAAAAGTCAATGGACTCCGTATATAGTGCAGTTGTTAAACTGTGAAAGAATTGCCTGGGAGTATTTAATAGAGAAAGAATCTAGACAAGTACTGTAAAATAAATAACTAACACTTGTATAGCTAAAGACAGGTCGGATGACCTATGTCTCCAATGACTTCACATTTACAAAGCATTGTTGGTGCCACAGATGGAAATTGGGAATCCACAACTGAAAAACTTTATTATTTCTCTGCCAATTAATAGGTTCTTTATGTATAATAAACATTTTTCATTAGGCCTTACCAAGCTAATCAAATAGGTGACAGTGGTACGGCTGTCCAAAAGTTAAAATAATTCTTAGTATCAGCTTTTTAACTAGCTCTTTATTGTTTGTTCTGGTTGCTATAAAAATTGTTATTTTTTTGTGACTTTTGTAAAAGCCATCAATTGTTTTGGCACCATTACTATGGATTTGGGATGTTTTCTAACATAAGACTAGCATATAGCTCCTTTAATCTTTTCAGAATTACCAAGAAACAGTATGCAAAGCTATCTGGTATCGAATTCCCTACATTCTCTCAGAACATTTAATTTTTAGTAGATTTCAGATTAATTAGAAGAGTATTAACCTAGTCTATACTGTATGTTCTGGCAGTTAATTCTTTAAGACATGAAAAAGATAAAAATTAGTTGCCTGAAATTAATATGAGGGATCCATTAGAATTTTAACTCATGGTCAAGAAACAGTTTTGAAAATGTTCAAGGTCTATAATATCTGTAGAATTTAAGCATTTTGCTTTCAAATTAGATTCTTTTGAGTATTTTTTTGGTTTTACTGTCTTGTGGTTTATTTTATTTTATATTCTTTGTGAGTGGTTTGCAACTGCTATAGAAATATTTAAAATTAATGCATGGTTGTTCTGTTCTGGAAAAGTTTGTTGTACTTTATTGATTTGATGACTTCTGGCACTGTTAGAAATGAACACTTAGTGAGTACATGCTGTTCACAGAAACAAGACTGAGGCAGATGTATCCTTGGAAGACAGCGTCCTAGCAAAAGAAACAGTGCCTTCCACAAGTAGCAAGTTGATAAGTTAGAAGTGATATAAGACATTCATTTACAAATCTATTTTATATTACTTATTGTTTTTTTTTTTCAAATATTATGTGTTCTCACTGATGATATATAGGGACCTGGTGTTAGTGCCACTTCCTAAAAAGTCATGATTAACATAAAAAAACCCAGTATCTAAAGCTGCTGCAAAGATTGTTAACTTCTGGTACAAGGACAGGGAAAAGAATGGAATCTGAATGGTTACTGTTACCGGCATTGTAATGTACTACCTTAAAAAACTTAGATTATGTTATCTCAATACAACTATTTGACAATGTTTAGAAATTTAGTATCATAGGAGCAAAGGTTGAAGTTACAAATTAAATCATAAATTACCACTTAGCTCACAAAAGACAAATCTTGCCACTCTTGCTGTTTCCTGGAGTTTGTTGTGCTGTTGGAAAACTAAACCCATACTATAAACTATACTTCCACTTAGTATAACATGGTGTCACTCCCATATATCTGTTGGAATCACAACCAATTACCATATTCCAAAATGAATTTGTACCGAAAAGAAACTCACTCCTATCAAGGAACCATACTTGATCTAGGCTTTACTTAAAAATTAGTCATTTGAAGACTAATGTTTCAATGAGTTTGTGAAAAGTGCAAAACAATGCATTCATCCTAGTTCCTAATACAACCAGAAGAGTATACTAGCATGATCACAGAATTTTTAATCCTAGTTCCTAATACAACCAGAAGAGTATACTAGCATGATCACAGAATGTTTACTTTCACTTTTCTAGTGAAATACTGCCTGTTAGCTTACAGTAAGTACAGTATGAACACTTGTTTAAATACAGGAAACATGCTAAAATGACAATGTGAAACGAGATTTTCAGATACTGTAGAACTAGACTTCTAAATCTATTTGAATATTTACCATCTCAATGAATTACTGTCAAACTGGCACATGATCTATTGTAAAACTAACTAAAAATCTATTTTGATTTCTATGTAAAAGGAACTCACTATAAAGTTAATTACAAAGTATCTAGAAATTAATAGGGACTTCCAGAAAACTTATTTCACATTAAAAAATTCAACATGAATGTTTCTATGGATTTATATGAAATCCAGAATAAGCTCTCTGTTTGCAACTACATGGGTAAGGAAAGTTTTGTTCTTCCATCATGGTGACAGTTGACTTTGAATTTACTTAAAAGTTCCATGCTAATACAACCCTTTGATTTCCTAAAAACAATATTCAGAAATGAACTTATAGTATATTTGGTTTTGTAACCTTTCAAACATGGCATACTCACATTCACTTAGACACACTGCCTTGAAAGCAAGACAGAGTTCCAATAATAATTCGAAATCTGTCCTAAAACATCATCATCACTAGTGTATCTCATAAACACAGCTCCATCTATTTCTCAAAGGCAGACTTACAAGGATACTTTCACCCCTTACGGACTCCAGCTGCTAGAAGCAAAATGCTAAAGGCCATATTGTCTTCCTTTTTTTTCCTCCCCGGCATTTGTGTGCAGTCCAAATGCACCTCTCAAAACTGCAGAAGCTATACTGATCACTTCAGAGTTCAAAGAAAACCACTAAAACAGTAGTAGAAATATAGTGAGACAGACACCACAAACAAAAAAGTTAAAACAAAAAGAAGGGTATTAAATTCCAGACAGCAGTCAAGCTTATCATCAGCTTGAGCTGCTGTCCATCATACAATACGAGGATGATTCCCCCACGCAAATGCCAGCTGGAGCATAGTCATACAATACACACTAGTGGTAGAAAATGCATGGGGAGATTCCAAAGGTTTCTCAGAGCTTGGTCTCTGTAAGGGTTTGGACAAAGTCAGTCTTGGGGAAAACACCACAAAAATATGCCCCCTTTTTATTATCTGTGTGAGCAGCTTGGCTCTAGTCTCTGCTTCTAACTTACTTATCCTTCATTTTCGTACATGGCATCATGACAACCAGAAGAATTTATTTGACCAAACCAGATTTAGGCTTACTATTTAAAAAAAGTACTGCACATGGAAGAATCTGGAAACCAGATTATAAATTGTCTCAGTTTCTTATACTTTAAATGTTGAGACAAAGCAGAGATAACATGAAGATTACCAAATTATATCTTTTACTATGATTCTCTCTATTTTTTTTTTATGCTTTGCTCTCTTTTTCTCCAGTAACCTAAAAACAAAGTTAGTGACTGGCTGAGAGTTGAAATAATATTTCTGTACAAATCTGCAAAGTGACAGCAGTTGACCAATAATTCTAAACAAAGAAAACACAGAAGTTGCCAAGGGCAAAATCAGTTCAGTATAAGACCATAGGAAGGTTTTATTTTCTTACAGTCACTGCTTACATGTTTAGATTCATGTCTCTTCCTACTACACAACACAATCATTATTCGGACATTAAGTTAAAACCATGATAAAACCATGATAATTATTCTGAAAAAAAAAAAAGTAAGAGTAGTTTCTGAGTTGTTTTTGCAGTTGTCATACCAAATGAAACTTTGAATGTAAAGTTTTCAGTGTTGTCTGAAAAGCCAATTTTGTAAACTATGAATGGAAAATTTCAATAAATGAAACCAATCATATATATTTAATGATTTTCCTGACTAGTTTAATGGTTTACACGCTCAGAAGAACTGTCAAGGACTCTTAAGAAAATCACAGAATGCTTTGGGTTGGAAGGGACCTTAAGGATCACCTAACTCCAATCTCTCAGCCATGGGCACGGACACCTTCCACTAGGCCAGGTTGCTCAAAGCCCCATGAAATCTGACCTTAAACATTTTCAGGCATTGAGCAGCCACAACTTCTCTGGGCAACCTGTTCCAGTGTCTCACCACCCTCAAAGTAAAAAAATTTTTTCTTCTAACTAATCTAAATCTACCCTCTTTCAGTTTAAAGCCATTCCCTCTGGTCCTGTCACTAACTGCTCTTGTAAGTTCTTCTCCAGATTTCTTGTAGCCCTCCTTTAGGTACTGAAAGGCTGCTCTAAGTTCTCCCTGGAGCCTTCTCTTCTCCAGCCTGTCATATGAGATGGGCTCCAGCCCTCTGATAATCTTCATGGCCCTCTTCTGGACTTGCTCAAACAGGTCCACATCCTTGCTATGCTGGGGGCCCCAGAGTTGAACACAGTACTCTAGGTGGGGTCCCACAACAGCAGAGTAGAAAGGCTGAATCACTCCCCTCAACCTGCTGATTTTGTGGTAATTCAATAAATGCTGGAAACTATGACTTTCTTTTTAAGTCAAACTTCTTTGTTAATTCTTAGATTACTGATACTGAAAAGAAGTATAATGCATAATACACATAATAGAAATTTCTGTAACAATGCCAGTAATATCTGATATATCATCTACTTAAAAAATTTAAAAAGGAAGTTGGCATTTTACTGCACAATGCCAAAAATTTTAAGCATCACATATCTACTGCAGAGTATAAATAAATTACTGGATTGTTACTCTCTAATATGCTACTAACATGAGCCATGTCTGAATAAAGAAATTAGGTTTGGCTATAGTTTGTATCTTAATATGATTCCCAGATTACAAATATCAGAAATAATATGCAAGGAGAAAAATAATACTAAGTATTATATGGTATTGTGGGAGTTCACATCTGTATTTATTATCATTTTAATGCCTTTCTAGACTTCTCTTGATTGTCCTGCCTTGTCATATGTCTAATATACAGATTTATAAAGATGACCCTGGATTTAGAGTTGCTAACAATTACATATATACTGAGAACTGCTCTTCAAACTTATAAATCCTCTGCAATTAAAAGGGATTTTATCCTGATGCAGCCATCACAGATTCAAATCAAGAGTACAGGTACAAAAGAGAAAATGCCAAGTACTATATCAGGGTAAAGGTATGTCAGTTATAATGACATGGGAATATATACCAAATATCATGCCAGATTTTGATCGAATGTAAATAGTAGTTGGTCAAAATATGTTCAATTTTACAAAATTGCTCATAAATTAAATAACAATTCCTTATAAATATTACATATTCTTAGTTACAGAAAAGTATCATTTGAGACTTTAAAAGGTATTTCCGGGAAAAAAAAAAAAAAAAAAGGTAACTAGGAAACAATCACCAACAGTAGATCAAATACTAATAGATGCCATCAAAAATAGCAATTTTTAAAAGTTACTTACGCCTGTCGGTCCCTGTACATCTTGTTAACATTCTCCCATTGAAGATTAAGCTGAGTCAGCTTTTCTTGTATATTTGCTGCTTCCCTCGGTGTAGCACTTTGCAAAGCTGGCATCTTCTTGTTGTTAATAATGTCTACATGACCCAGCAGTCTTCCCAGGCTATCTTTAATACTCTGTAATATTAAGAGTTTAGAAAAGTAAAGCACTGTTTTTTTAAATAAATAAAAAAATGTTCATAAGTAAAAGAAACTGTGGGGAAATACTAATTTAACAACAGCTTTGAAAATTATAAGAATTTTATAATAACCAGGTAATAATGCCTGACTATCAACCCTTTCTCTGAAGTCACAATAAACTGAATCTGAGAAATCTGGAGGGGAAGCAAGCGCTACTGACTTCAGTCACTCATTAATTCCTCTACATCAAGATTACATCTGTTTTAACCTACATTCTTCTTAAGAAGCAGAACAAAGTCCTATTTTACAGACTTACCTTCAAGTGTTTTTTAATTATTTTGCTGCTTATACTTTTCTTTTATACTTGTTTCTGCAGATATTAAACATATCAAAGTAACAACACAAAAAGATTAGTTTATCAGGTATCGCTAGTTTTGCCTTTTGCTGGATTTCCTTCACCCAACACTCACCATTCTCCAAGTAGCCAGTTCTTTGCTGTTTCATCAAAACACTTTGTAGTACACCTTCCTAACTGCACAATGCCAAGTTTTAGAAGACCACAAGGAAGACAAACTGATCCTACTCTGGACCTTTAACATCTTTATAACATGCAAAATCATTTAAAACTCCATACAGTGTCAGTAAACATTAATGAACTATTTACCGACCTGCTCAGTTCTATGACTGAATTAAACAGGTTTTCCTTCTGCCCTATAAAGCAATACATAAATATGCTGTTTATTTCTATCCTGTGAACATCTCTCTTTCTACTAAATCATTTAAGATCATTTGAATGACGGAATTTGTTAGAAACCTCAATGCTGAGGAAATATATTGTCATAAACTGTGTACTAAATGATAAAAGCATTAAATGTACAAAAAGTACTTAGCAGAGACATACTCTTTGTGAATCATGACTTACAATGAAATCCTCGAGCACATTTCAGACTACCATCGACACAGGCATAGTTTGGTGCTTCTGTGATTTCTTTGTTCTTTATCAGAAAGACAATATAAATAATTTTTTTTTTAATCAACCAAAATCTATGAGCTACATAAGCTTACTTTTCAGCCACATATTACATTAGAAAAATAAATGCAGGGTTTGGAGGAAAAACATGCCTTTTATGCAACTGATTCATACAGGTGCCATTTATTTACATTCCTGGAAACAGACATCATATGTAGCATTACCAGAAGAAATACAAGCAAAAAAAATGTTTCTGAAGTGCACTTATTCATTAATTCTTTAAATTTTCATTTCTGTTTCTTATAGGTGGCTTCTTCCAGCCTCAGTGCAACAAGCCACATGTTACTTGTCCTGTTCCAGAGATTCTATTTTTTTCAGTTTGGGATTTGTGTTAGGAAGAAAAATGCTCTCATGGTTCCTTACAATGGTGAATTTTGCACAATACCTCTTGCTGCCTGAATATAATGCAGCCAGGCATGAAAAAATTCTAATGTCTTGGATTGGTGACTGCATCATATTGGTGACTGCATCAATTTGATTTTAGCCTGAAGTTAGACTTTCTTTGCCTAAAGTTTTTGAAGTTAAGATTTCCTCCTTTTCTCTAATGAAATATCAACAACTAGAAGATATTCAGCATTTGAAACAATAATATGGATGATGTAGATGCAAACAAAGTTTAAAATAAATCATAATAGACAAAGCATCTGATACACCAACAAACCACTAAAAGCCTCAGATAATTCTTGAGGTAGGCATATTCAAACAGCAGTGTAATAACAGGTGTCTCTCTACTCCATTCGGTGTCATAATATTTAACTGTTTCTAACCATTCCTACTTTTTAATGAATTCATAATAGAGCCATGTATGTCTCAGTGAAACTGCAGCACAGAGAAAAGAATATTCTGTGGATAAAAATCTAAAGCTATATTCATCTTTTACAACAGAATCAACGAATAATCTGGGTTGGAAGGGACTCAGAAGGTCATCCAGTCCAACCCACTGCAATGAGCAGGGACATCTTCAGCTAAATCAGGCTGCTCAGAGACCTGTCCAGCATGACCCTGAATGTTTCCAGGCATGGGCTGGAAGGGAACTTCGGAGACCCTCTAGTCCAGCTCCCTGCCATGGGCAGAGGCATCTTTCACTAGATCAGGTTTCTCAAAGTCCTATCTATCCTGACCATGAACGCTTGAACAATGATGGGTCATCCACAGCTTCTGTGAGGAACCTTTCTCCAACCATTTCTTCAAACTCCCTAATTTCTAACACCAACACCTAGAACTCTTTTAACTGTGCTTCCATCTCTTATTTTTTCTGAAATATGTAAGCCCCTGAATGAATACTGCAAACTCCTAGCTGAGAACTTATCAGATCAACTGACCAAAGAGTCTTCGTTCTTCATTTGCTGTATAGCACTCTGCAGTTGCTTTGTTCCTGGGATAAGGATGAATTCTGAATTTACAGATTTATGAGAAGTACAAATTGCTACCTTGTGTGCGAGAAGCATTTTCACACTACCAGGACTTTTGAAAGGAGGCAGTGATCAAAGGCTGTTATGTTATTTTGAAGCAAGCAGAAATATCAGGAATGGTAGAAAGGCAAATGAAAAATACAATAAGATTAAAATTACCCTCTAACACTGCCATGGTCTGATTAAACCCTGTAGGTAGAATATGGCGGTTCTATTTTAATATATATATATTAAAAAAAAACCAAACCCAATTTGCCTTTCCTTCATTTGTGAAGAGCAGGCATGAGATTTGAAGCAATACAGGAAAGATTTTGGAAGTTATAATGTACCAGAATTGAAGAAAAAAGACCATTAGCATGTGTGGGCTCTTTGATCTGTTGCCATGACAAATGAATCTATCCAAACAGACCCTCAGCCGTTCTCTCACATGGATTCAGATAGATATGGGAAGTCAGCACCAATCACCTGTGTTTTATTTCTACATGGGTGGTTAGCAATAAGAATGATGCAGTTATTTAGGTGTAACAGTATCCATCTAAGCATACGATATCCAAAGAAGTTGTTAAAGAAAATAAAAGATGTACTAAGCATTAACAAGAACAATATTCCATCACATTTGTTTGACTTCCCTGCATCTCCACTAAAAATGAAGTCTCAGATATAGACCTTGAATTTGGTAATACAAATTAAAGAAGAATTGTTTTTTATTAGTTTCAGCAGGAGACAGAAACACAGCCAACGCAATTTTGAGAAAAAAAAAAGGCATGAAAAATTACATTTTTATCTATTTTAAGTACAACTAGTTAAAAAAAAAACAAAAACAATAAAAATTTTGCTTGCTCGGTATCTGGCTCACGCCTAATTTGAAGCATCTTTTACATGCCAACACATTACAAAAAGGATGAAAGGGATCAATCCTGCAGGCTTCCCATCATTAGAATAATCTCAGCTATACAAGCTAAAGTCAGAGAACATTCTTGTGATAACATCTTTTACAGGAAAAAAAAATAATATTTCTTTTTCCTCTTTGTAATAGCTTGTTGCTCTAAAAAAAATTTCTGTATTTTCAGATAATACCTTTAAGAAAGACTTTTATGACCTTACATCATAAAAAGAACTTCACACCAAGATTTTACTTCTCATCTTAAAGGTTTACTAGTATTACTGAATAGAAGATGAGGAGATATATTCCTTTCTAATAGCTCTTTGCAAGAAATAATGACTTCTGAAATTTATATACTGAATACAATATTCACTTTTCAAAAAATAAAAAATCACAGCTGCAGTTTATTTTGTTGTTTTATTTTATTTGTTTGGTTGTTTTTTTGGTTTTTTGTGTGTGTGTGCTCATTTCTTTGGAAGGAATTAAGTTTTTATTCAGCATTTCTGAATTCTTCTGATTCTATTAATGGTCTTAGATTTTTTTTTCTAAAAACATCATCCACACCATCTCCTTGTTAAATATATGGATTACAATTCTACTGTAATGAATTCAATTTAAAATTAGTGGTTTTGAACTATGGGTATAACAGAGGGTACTAGTATATTATTAGTATTACTAGCATGAAGTGACAGAGAGATAATTCTCCAAATCATTGGTTCTTCCAAATTACTTGAAAAATATTTTAAAAACAGTAACTGTTTAAGTCAAAGCCTGAATTCTTCTTCAGATGAGAAAATGTGGTGATCGTTTTATAACCATTAAAAGTTGTTACACTGTATTTAATATGTTGTCATATATGAGTGAAAATCCTTATGAAAATGTGACAGCAATGCTCTGACATAATTGTATACAAAAACCTCACACAAACAAAACTAAACAAGTACTTTGGGTACCTAAAGCTCTAGGGCAAATACTACAATATGTTAGTCTTTGGGAAAAAAAAATAAATAAGTAATTAACGTATGACTAGTAATATGAATCTATAGGTCTTGAGGAATGCTAACTTACATTTAACAGACTAAAGGAAATACTCATAAATAAAAAGAGAATGGCACGTCTTGTCTCTGTGATGATTCCCAATATGGAAAAATTCCAGTACTAGTAAAAGGCTTCCCAGGGAAGTGATGGAATCACTGTCCCTGGAAGTGTTCAAAAACTGTGTAGATGAGGCCCTTAGTGACATAGCTTAGTGGCGGTCTTGCCAGCCGTGGGGTAATGGTTGGACTTTATGATCTTAAAGGTCTTTTCCAACCTAGTTAATTCTATGATTCTAGGGAACATATTTTCTGCCTCGTCAGCAATCTATCATCTGGAGCAAAAGCTGTATGGGTCCGTATCATTACTCAATAACCTCATTTGACTTCCCCAGCATAACACCTCACACTCAGCATTCCTTACTCAGGTCTACTTAAATCTTGGTTTTATATGCTCAGGCCCTGGGTAATTAAGGCATACACTGTTAATATGAATATAAGAAATATCAAAGGATAAAAACATAAAATGCCTCTAAATTACCCAAGATGACAACCCCTGAACAAAAAGGAGGCAGCATCCTCAAAAAACCTCATTCATGACTAAAATTTTGCATATTTAAAGAAGAGAAAATGCAGTTGAAATATTAAAAGCTGCCCGGACACACTTAATCTTTTTTTTAGTAGGTCTGAATATCAGCTCAACTCATCTACTCACAAAGACATGTACTGTGTTTGAGTAATCAACTGAAGAGTAATATATGTGCCTACATATATTGAAATTTTATGGTTTTTTAACCAAGTAGATTGATTTTCTAAAAATAGATAAAATACATCTATGCACATCAGAATTGTTAACTGGCATATACCTAAATGTTTAGAATTAGCAGTATATTGTCCTGGGTTCAGCAGTAGCAGTCATTTTTATCCTTCTTAGTGACTGGTGCAGTGTTGTGTTTCTAACTTTCAGTCTGGGAACAGTACTGATAATACCGATGTTTGTAGCTACTGCTTAGAATGTTTACACTGACCAAGGACTTTCTGAG